>OZ007573.1:42105710-42230710 GCA_963931925.1 Onchidella celtica
TAGATAGCAGACATTTTTAAATTTTGGCCTGACACTACGGCTTCAAGGGAGGATTATTTTTTCATTTTGTTTCTTTTGTTATTGCTGCAGTTTTCAAAGGTCACCGTGTAGTCCTGATAAAGTGGTTGGATTTGGTTGCAGGCATTGACACGACCGCGCCACAGACGGAGGCAGTGCAAGAAAGTTAATCTATTATTAAAGGCATGGTTCGAATCAATATTTTGTTCCGTGGCGGGGCCATTCACTATTTAAAAATTGGAACCTTGTGTATAATTATTTTATTCATTAGTTTTAGTATCGTTATTTTGTTCTATTGGATAGATCAGAATGCCGACAGCGCATTGTCGTGAATGACCTTGTGTACGTCGATCATGAATTTGCCTAGCACAGTAACAGATTTTTAGACATTTCATAAATGTTGGTTTAAAAGTTCCCATTTACATTTTAGGATAACCGTAGTTATCCAATTCAAAAGTAACAAGTACAAAAATGCTTGCAGTATTGCTTCGATATTGAAATGGTGAAGGTAGGGCGTGGGACTTCAGAATGTGGCCTATGGGGTCTTTCATAGAAATCATAATTTCATAGTGTATTTTAACTTAACTGTATAGATAAACTGGATATCATGAAATGTGGTGATTTTAGGCCAAACTGACGAAATTGGTCCCTAGAATCAAACAAATCAGCAGCCAGCGTCGAGGGCAAGGCTTCCATTGAAGCAAGAAACAAGTGCTGGTGAAAACTTCTTTTGAATGTATACCCACTGAATGCATAAATATTTTTAAAAATCTTTTTGTATGTACTTTTTACTAACTTCGTCCGATCATGGCGGTGCTCACATTTTTTTTTTTTTTTTTAGTGAAGTGGGCATGGGACAAAAAAAAAAGTTTGAGGAACACTGGGTCAAGTCTTTGTGTTTTGTTGTGAATATTCAGCAGTCAGTGCATATTGTTCTGGCCAAGGTGTTGAAAGAAATGGGGAAGATTCTGTTTGAGGCCCCAGAGATGTCCATTGGGTATGAATGTCTTGTGTATGGGTAGGTTTTGAGCTAAGGTTAGGATTAGAAGAGTAGGTGCTCATTCCTTGCATCCGGGGGAGAGTGGTGGCAACGTTGCCCGCAATGTACGATTAGGGGATATTTATCGAAAAAAAAAATCATAAATTTTGATAGACCGAAGCGTTTTGAACACACCCTCTTACCAGTGGAAAGATCAGACTAAACTTTCTACCTTGCTGGCACTGGCGGGAGATACGATTTTCTCCTTCAGGCACAACAAGGGTTCCCTGTCGCCTACTGAAAGTTTAAAGGGCATGTGAACGAAAAATGTTCATTGCCCGTTTTATTTGCTCAAAACACACTTCGACACTTATTTATCGCACGGGGACTGATATTTACTACACAGACATTAATTATGTGTGTTTATTTTGAAGAAAGCAAGAGTGTCTAAATACTTTAGTGATTTTCTTGCGAATCCAGTGATTTGTGCTCTACGTCATCTACACTTAACAGGTGCAGACAGCGTGTTATCACCGCGGCGCGAAGTGATAGAGATATTTAGTATCACTATTCCATGAGAAGGAGGAGGGCAAACAAAGTGATCTTGATCACCGTGGCGGGTAACGGTTTGGACCCCCCCCCCCCCCCCCCCAAAAAAAAAACCCTTTAATGAGGGCTGAGTCAGTGAAATATGTTGATTTCGCAAGTTTATTGTAAGTTTCTGGTTATTGTGTTTTATCATAACTTGTACTGATTTTACAGTGTCTATGTGTTTTTGCCCACAGCTAAACAAGATCGTGAAGGTGTAGACTTGGTGGACAGGTGAACAGCAAAAAGATTTGTCCCCTGTCAGGTCAAGTCCCTCCCCAAAGCAGTCCAAGATGGCATCCAAGAAAAGTGTTGCCTTGGTGATCTGTGGTGTACTCGGGGTGGTGTTTCTGGTGGCTGGGTGTGTCCTCACCCACGTTTTCCCTCAACTCATACATGATCAGGTGAAAGATGTAAGTATGCTGCCACAATGGCAAATGTTCACAAATTCCAGTACAATGCAGTGGAGTTGCTCTGATTCTCCTGATGGCCAGGTGACAGGTAGCTTCATTGGTGTGAAAATTTGAGAGAATGCTGTCTTGGTCCTGATAAAAGATGTTATAATGAGACATTGACACAGATGCTGTTGTATTGAGGAGCTGAACAGAAACAATGCAGGCTATAATGCACTTTAGCCCCCCCCCCCTCCATGTTCTGCTATTTAAAAAGCAAAACCAACACGCTATGCGATACTTCATACATCATTTGCCAAAATGAGGGGGTATAAGGATCCCCCACAAGGATGTGACTTTATATTTATATAAGCGGCATTGCACAGGGGGCTGCGAGTTAGTCCTCTGTAGGGATATCTTTTATTAAATTTTATATCGCGCAAATGTGTGGTTTGGCAATTCCTTGTTGAGAATTCTGACTGACGGCTCGGGACTTTTCCTTGTACGAACAGTGTGAAAATCAGCTGATTTTTTTAATGAAACTGAGGGTGCATGCACTCGGCAGAACAGCTGAAACACGTGACCTACACAGCAAGAATTTGGGGGGCTAAACTGCACTATGAAAACACTAGGGTGATGCAAGAACAGTGGTAGAGAACTCTCTTAGACAGAAATTGAAAATGTCATTGTCCATCCCATATACTGGCATAACAACAGTTTTCCCATTTTACACAGAACAGTGTTTCATAGCTTTAGTGAGAGTGAGATTTCTTATGTACAGACTTGCATGTGGCAAAAACGCATCTGTTTATAATTTCAAAACTATTCAAGATATTGACACATTACCTTTTTGAGAATATAGATCTCACTATGAGCACTGATAAAGTAACTGTGACTCAAAACCACCTAAATTATGGATATGCCAGTGTGAGAAATGGATGGCACTGTGTATAAATGAAATAATCCTTTAACTTGTTCCCCACGGTAACTTTTGTAGGTGTGGATGGGAACTCTCAATACTAACTAGTTTGAAATATACACGTAGTTCAAAGAAGTTTTTTCTTTCACTCAGTATAAACACAAGACATAATACATTTGACGTTAAAGTAAAGGAAAATCAATGAATCAGGGTGGCATTCAATATTTTGAGAAGTTGGCTAAGATATTAGTGTTGGAAAATCGGTGTCCACTCGAGCCGAATTTTTGGCATAGCGAAGGGAAACGAAAATCCGCGAGCTGAATATTTGTCTTACCGTGGCGAATGAGTTAAACTGTTTGATATGTCAAATTTCTGCATAATTTAAGAATTTCTCAAACCGATTATGACTTGTTGATTGCTGGGTGACATTTGTAAGATTCAGAGCAAGGACAACTGTTAGTAACGATTTCTGCATATATGTCAAACCTGTGCAACCTGAGAAAAAGTATTGACATTTGTTTTTCAAATGATCTTCAGTGCCTGTTTTTGAAGACAGAAATGTTATTTACATTTGTTAAATGATCTTCAGAGCATGCAAGTGAAGAAAGTAATGATAGTTTGTGTTTGTTAAATGATCTTAAAGGAACACCTTTGAAGAAAGTAATGATGTGTCCGTTTGTTAAATGAGCTTGAGTGCATATGTTTGAAGAAAATAATGATGTTTCTCCTTGTCAAATGATCCACAGGGCATACCTTTGAAGAACGGATCTGAAAGTTACAAGTTGTGGAAGTCCCCGACAAGCCCCATATTTTTCCAGGTTTGGATGTTTCACATTGTCAACCATGATGAGGTCTTGAAGGGTGAGGAGCCCGCCTATCTGGTGCAAAAAGGTCCCTATACATATCAGTAAGCAGAATTGTATTGTCTCGTGGACTGTCGACAAGTTGGGTCAGATCAGTGGTTGTCAACCTTTTTCAGGCAATTGCCCCCCTTAGACTCCAGATTTTTTTCATGACCCTCAAAAACCATGATGTTGAATTTTTCAATGCCTTATTAATAACAATATCAAAATTTGGCGAAAAGAAAAAGTTGTATGTAGCTAAGCCTCAGGTAAGAAATAATATCCAAACAATACAATGAAACGCAAACTTCTTCTCAATACAATGAAACTCGCCCACTTTGAGAACCACTGGGTTAGATTTTAAAGTTTGTTATTGAGACTTATTTCGGAGATTGTCGGAAATTGTGACCTGTCATACGCAAACAGAATAAAAGTCACATTTCGAATAATTTGCGTTGTGTATTTTTAAGAAAGTCGAAACATTCCTCGTTATTATGGTGAAGAAAATAACTTGACAGGATAAGAATTTGAAATATCAACCTTCAAAGAGCATGGATTGTTGTGATGTGATTCCTCCCCCGCGGGGGGGGGGGGGGGGGGCGGGGGTAATTTCAAAGGCAGGTGAACATGTTCTTGATTTTTGTGTGTGTGTGTGATTCGGTATTGGGATGATGTAGATGTTGTAAAGCACTTAAGGCCTAGTCATTTTTTTTTTTTCTTTCTTTGATCCTGTTTGGGAAATTTGCCTTAGTGTCACTGCAGCCCAGTTACATCTGGAGCAAACATATGGTTGCCACAGTGCAGCGCCGGTTTCGGGGGGGGGGGGGGGGGGGGAATTAGTTTTTCTTTAATTTTGCCCGGGTAGTGGCTTTGTTAGGTCTACTCTGCTCGTCTTCCAACTGCCAAGGTATGATATCTTTAACGTGGGCAACATGCACATGGGCCCTCCACTAAGACTAGATGCTCGATCCTACCCACCATAGGCTCAGGGACAGGGAAATGTGAGGAAAATCTCAAAATTCCAACATGCCTTACGACAGGGAATCGAACCCGGTACCTTCGGCGTGAGAGACGAACACCTTGCCTCTAGACCCATTAATGGGATGGAGTGCTATATAAACACTCTGTTATTTTCATTACTAGGTGGTCCGCTGATACAGAGAATACACGTTATATTTAACATTGATTTTCAATCAGTAAAGCCAATGTGTAAAAAGAGGTGAAGAATGAAATTTCTGATCATAATTTTCAATTCTACTAACAGGTCTCTTTTCCGCAGCTCAAAAAAAAAAAGGTAGATAATATCGTCGCTATGCTGCAAGTCTCCCGTAACTAACATTTAGAAAATTTCACAGGAGAGTCCAAGAACTTGATTTTCTTTGGCTTATTGCCGCCAGCAAATTCTAAAGACAATGGACTTGATTATTGCAATAATGTTATTCGTAGGAATTGAGCCATGAGCTTTTGACACAATGTGCGCCATTGATTGTCAGGCCCAAAGAATGCAAAAAGTGATTTTGGCCAAAAATATTAGCTATGGGAGTCTTGCGGCATAGCGACGATATACAAATGTTAAAGACTGATATTTTTCTCAAATGGATGTGTCCATGAAATTTATTGTCAAAAACTGAGGCAGTCCACAAAGTTTCATAATTTTTGGTCATGTAAAATGGAGTTTTAGGTGCTCACTCTCACTTGTTCACCCTCCAGCTCCATTATTGTATGATTATCATTGTTATTATTTTTATTGTGATTACTCTGTTGATAGGGAAAAGAGAGAAAAGTTTGGCATTGTCTTCAACGAGAACGGCACACTGAACTACAGAGAGAAACGTTCTTTTATTTATAGACGAGATATGTCAGTTGGGAGTGAAAACGACACATTCATCACTGTCAATTTACCCTTGCTGGTGAGAAATGCTTAGCGTAGTGCAATTTTTTGGTCTCTTTCTTATCTTTCCTGCACTCATAAACTGAACAATATCTGAGAGGTCAAATATTTTATGCCATTTTTAACTTGGGCAACCTTTTTCTTTTTTGTTTTTATTTTTATTTTAGTGTAATTGTTTTCAATGTGAAGTAAGATAAGATACGATTCAGTTTATTATCCCATGAGGGAAATTCTCTTTCATAGAGCATTTGAGAGCACATACATGGTACGCACATCTTATGCATCATTACATAAACATATCATAACGCAATAAACTCAATATCAGGCATACATGAAGTGACATGGTAAAGAACCTTGGTGGAATCCGGCTTACATCTAACTAAAGTGTCTTCTTGGGGGGAGTTGTGGATGGCAGAAATGATCTTCTGCAATATAGCAGTCATGAATATATGTTCTGGTTTTTTTGTTTGTTTTGTTTTTAGGTAGTATATTTCACTGAAAATCTGAGAACCTCTGACTGAAAGCGATCATAGGGGGCCTTGATATTCATGAAAACCTTGAAAAGAGTCTTGCATCCGCAGAAAATCTTGAAAAGAGTTCGGCATCCTTTGAAAACCTTGAAAACAGTCTAGCACCAATGAAAAACCTTGAAGACAGTCTAGCATCCATGAAAAGCCTTGAATAGTATCATAGAAAAACCTTGAAAACAGCACAGCATCATTGAAAAACCTTGAAAACAGTGTAGCATCTTTGAAAAATCCTTGAAAACAAGAACCTGACCAAGAAAAAAACCTAACAACTCTGAGAAATACCACCAAACAACAATAAAATAGAAAACGCAGTGCAAACGGTCATAAGGACTACCCTGTTTCCTATACTATAGCAATTTACTTGTTTTTGCTTTGCGGTTATGATGGCACTTTGTCACCCTTGAAAACTGAGCATTGAACTTTGAAAAACCCTTGAAAAATCCTCGAAGTTACACATGATTGGTTGATGAGTGGAACCCCGTTAAAACTAGTCTTTCAGTGCTGCTGTTACGGAACCATGGTCTAATTACAAAGTCCAAGAAAGAAAATACCGCTCAGCTATAGCTTTCTGTGTGTAATATCAGAGAGTATAGATGTAAAGAGAGGTCTCACTATTGGTGCATTTGCACTGCGAGACACGGGAGGCTCTGCGAAACCATTGTTAGCATGGAGCAGAAAGTAGGTCGCTGTGATAAACAATACCTGTTTTGTATATTTCCATGGGGTGTAAGAACTTACAAACGGCTCTAAATAGTTTCAGTTAGCCCAAAAATATGAACAAACCACACTGAACAGATGTGCACACTATCTTTGATGAATGTCTCTTTCAATTCTTCAATTTCTTGTTTACCGCAGTGACCTAGTTTCACGATTTGGCGGAAGTGAGACCTCTCTATACATCTATACTCTCTGGTAATATTATGTCATCTAACAGCAGCCTCAAACCTGACTTGACTACTTGACTTACACCCTTGAACCCTGTGTGGAGCATAGGTCGTCTACCAAGGTCCTCCACCCTGCTTTGTCTTGGGCTGCGGCCTTAATCTGGCCCCACGAGAGTCCCAGCATTTTAGTTTCGTTTGCAGTTGATCTTTGCCATATTGTCCTGGGGTGCCTGGGGTCTCGTTTGCCTTGGGGGTTCCATTTGAGGGCCTGGCGAACGATGTTGGCTTGGGGTTTTTGGAGTGTTTGTCCAAGCCACCCCCCCACTTTCTCCTTTGTATTTGGATTTCCACTGGCTCTTGCTCTGTCTGTTCCCACAGCCATTCATTGATGACTTTGTCAAGGCAGCTGATCCGAAGGATGGTTTTGAGGCACCTGTTCATGAAAGTTGGTTATGAATCCTGGGCACTGAAGACGAGTTTTTTTTAATTTCCAGACCATTATGGAGCTTACCCAGAATGAAACAGATCTCTTCAAGAAAGTAGCCAACTTGGCTCTCCGTGCGTCCGGGGAACGTCTCTTCATGAATGTGTCTGTCTACGGCATGATGTGGGGGTATGAGGAGCCTTTGTTGAAGCTCATTAATGATCTGGCTAAAGAATTCAAGTTGAATGTCACCATTCCTGACAAATTTGGATTATTTCTCAATGTAAGAATGACTTTGAAAATTTTTTATTTTTTTTATATGTATATATTTTGTTTCTTTGCAAATTAAGAAGGAAGAATGGGAGAGATGAAAAGTAGGATGGTTGAGGAGAACAAAAGAAATATATAGATAAAAATGAGAGAAATTGAAAAAAAAATAACAACCAGGAATTTGGAAATAAGAAATGGGAGAGAATGAGAGAAAGAGGGGATGAGTGCATGGGTGGGAGATAGAGAGACAGACAGACAGAGTAAAGACAAAAATATGAAAAGAAGATCTGTTGAGGAAAAAAAAAAGAAAAGAAATGGTGGTCTCCTGGCGATTAGTCCTTTAGCCGGATGTTTTTATAGCAAACTCATGGGTTGGTGATTAACACCCAGAAATAGACCCTTTTTAGAATAGAATTTTTCCCTCCAGGTTTGTTTCCTGGAGATAGGTCTGGATTTGGCGACTGTGCCAAGAAATGAATTAAGGGTTTATGAACAGCAAAAGAAATATAGAATGTTTTTCAGTCATTAAAGTATTCCCCTGTCTCCAACTCTGTAGAAAAATGGATCAGATGATGGTGTCTATGAGATTTACTCTGGCCAAAAAGGGGTGGAAAACTTTGCAAAGATTGTTACCTGGAATCACCAAGGGTAAGTCATGAAGATGTTTTACGTGTTCTCCGGTCATTGTATTTTTTGTACAATATGTGTCTTTGTATTTGTATACTTCTTTGATCCATTTGGGATATTTGTCTTAGTGTCACTGCAGGCCAGTTACAAATGGAGCAAACACATCATCGCCACGGTACAGAGCTGGTTGCCTGGTGGGGTGGGGGGGGGGGCAGATATTAGTTTTTAATTTTGCCTGTGCAGCCGGCTTTGTTTGGCCTGTTCTTCCTTGTCTTCCAACTGCCAAGGCACCTTTAACGTGGGCGGTGTGCACAAGGGCCCTCTGAGTTTTTCGTCCTTATCCAAGAAGACGAGGTGCTTGATCCTACCTACGGTGACTACCATAGGATCAGGGACAGGAAAATATGAAAAAAATCCCAAAATTCCAACATGCTTGTGCTGGCCAGAATTTGAACTGGGTACCCGGGGCATGAGAAGTGAACACCTTGCCTCTAGACAAATGTGTGGTGTCCCTCCCCCAGATTGTTAATATTTCGCCCTTGTAATGAATAGCAAATTGAAAGAATGGCTCCTGAAAACAAAGGGACCCTGCCCACCTGTGCACACTTCAAAATACAGGTTATAGATGTTGGAATGCAAAGACAATAATTAATAAGAAAAATGCCTGGAAAAGCTACATGGCAGGATTTAGTGAAGACAGAGAATGATACTCACAGAACCCACTAGTCATGGTGTCCTGTATATTGCCTAAATATTCTAACTGTATTCTCCTATATAGCTTGTTTTGCCTGTTACCATATTTCACTTCTTCCTTGCTAAATATCAGATTGATTTTTTGTAGTTTTGTGTAGTATTGATAAGAACTCTGGAATTGGAAGTAAATTGTTACCTGTGAAATTTTTTTTAAAGGTACTCATTTTCTGTCAATGCAGCATTTACCAATTTACCATGCTTTTAAATTTAAGCCCCCCCCAAAATATTTTTTTTTTGTAGGTTATTTTCTTTGTTTGTTAGTTTTGATTTTCTCCACAGCTTCCAGATTCGAAAGATAGGAATTGCCTTGCTGTCTATCTGTCAGTCTTGATGAAATTTCCATTTGCATGTAGATAATAATATACAAGTGGTTTGTTTTGTATAAATTTGAACATGTATCTTTTCAATTCCTTTGTCAGCAATCTGGCCTACTGGACAAGTGATATAGCAAATATGATCAATGGAAGTGGTAAGGCACTGGAATACTCATTGTTGTTTATAGTCTAGTTTGGGGTTTGAGAGTATACTTCCCAGCACGGGATCCATTTTGGCAAATGACATGTTTATGTATGTTAAAACTGTTTGTCCATGATTAAAGTACTTGACTGTTTACATGTGATAAAAGTTTTGTGGTACCAGGATGGGACTTAAGACTTAAGATCAGTGCATTTTTTATACTTTCTTGCAAACTGTACAGTATTCAGAATGAAAATTAATAGGTTCTTGAAAATATCGGGGATGGGAATTCTTAAGAAATTTCCTGATTTCCAGATTTTTAAAATCTTTTTTCCCTGGTAAACACTCTTTTGTTTGTTGTCCTATATGAATTGGCCCTAGTCTGTATATGTGTGTATTGTGGTTGGCAGTGACGCGTTACGTCAAAAGTACTGGAAATTTTTCCGTCAGCAATTTCCATCCCTGATTTATACATTATTACCAGTAGAAAATGACATGAAAAGCTCTTTTCAACTGCTGTTTTATCATTTTACAGATGGCACCCTCTATCCCCCATTTGTGGACACCAAAGAGAAAAAATATCTTTTCTCGTCCGACTTGTGCAGGTAAAGGTTATTTCAGTTGTATTTACATTTTGCTTTGTTTACTTAGTTGTTGTAATGGTAAAAGTCACTAAGAAGAGCAAAAGTCTTTGGTGACAGATTCTGGATCATTCTGCATCAGAGATTCATAATGTCCATGATTGTGGGTGAAAGTTGGCCAGAAAAATTCATAATGGCCAGAATTTCAACCACAATCCTCCTGTCCTGCTGGTAATTTGTTCAAAAGAATTCTAGTGCATCATCCTCTCAGAATGACGAGGTTCTGTCTCCACTTTTTGGCTGAACTGAGTTATGCACTACACACTTCCATTGTGTATCAAAGTGTCAAGAGGATTGGGTGTTTAATTTGTAAGTATTACTGAAAAAGAAAAAAGTCATGTCATCAAAAGCTATGAGCACATGAAACTTCAGTCATCAATTTCTTACAAGTTGATGGAAGGGAGTTGGAACCTTGTCATTCTAAGGGGATGATGTTTATGTTGGGTGAAGTGTCGGCAAGATTTTATTTTCCATGGACAACTACAACTACTTTCAGGAAAAGTAATTTGATTTTCATTTTCACCCACATCTGTGATGCAGAAGCGGGCCAGGAATGCTGGTTTACTGGAGATCTGAAAGAAAAGCTTTACTTTGTGTAAACTGTGAAGCAAATTGCTGGCCCATCACAAATTGATGAAGTACTATACAAATCACAGAAAATCTATGGGGCTGCAGCAAGGCATGAAGCAAAGACAAAATGTGGCAAAAAAGAAAAAAAATTGTATGCAGCATGCAAAGCTTCGCGTAAGAAATAATACAGAAATGGTACAATAAAATGCAAAAGAAAAGGGAAGACACATCAAGTCCTACGTGCTACGCTCCGAAAATTCAAATCTGGACTGGCAGCTAAGTACTCGTATTAGTTTTACATTCTACAGTTTTTTTTTTAGTGTTCGGTTGTTTTGTTGGTTCAGTTCAGTCGGTTGTTTTGTTGGTTCAGCATTTTTTTTCCCCTTGATAAAGGCAAAGATACCGAAAGCATGGTGTGCCTTCCTTTTTCCTTTATTGTATTGTTTCTGTATTATTTCTTACGCAAGGCTTTGCTTCATACAATTTTTTCTCTTTGCCACATATTGTCTTGGCTCACCACAAGTGTGGCATGCGTGGTTATATTATAGCAGAGGAAAAAAACTGCTTTACTTAAAATGCATTCCATATTGTATTCCTATTGTTTTCCAAATTGATCAGTAGAAAAACTAAAATTCCTTCAAGAATATTTGGCAAAAAAGAGTTGCCATCTGCAGTTGTGCAAATACATGTACATGCAGATCTATGTGGTTTCTTGACAGGACCAGGGAAATAATACAGTCATGTGAGGAGAACTGTTCCCTACATGTTTGTCTCCTCACTAATTTCAGTTGTCTTTTCACCAACACATAGAATGATATAGGGCTATTCATGAAGTTTGTTTGCCTAGGGGAGGGCAGGGGGTTCTAATCTATGGACTGCTGTACGCATTTCAGTTACAGTGAGAAATCAAAAACTTTGGTTTTATTTACTTCTTTTTTTTTTTTAGCAGTTTAACATTTTCACATCGTGGGGACCACGGCTCTTGCATGTCCACTGTTCTTTCTTTATAATGACTATTACCTGTGTGAGCTCTAGTTTGGGGTGTTTCTGAAAGTCATATAAGATAAAGCGAAAGAATGATGTTATGTGTCATTTAAAAGCTATTTAGAGAAGTATAATGGCAACCATATGTTTATAAACACAAAAAGCAAAAACGGTGTGTGCTGTGGAACTATGTGATATTCCAGGGGGTGCGGGGTGCCACGAACGGATGTGGGAGTGGCTGCACTTTTCGGGTGACTGGTGTATTGATCGGTCGTGAAACAGCCGGCACCCTTGGTGATTTGAAAAGGTTATGTTGTTGCATTACAAAAAAAACATATCTAATAAAGCAGTCGAGTAGACCTTGCGAAATGCCAGTTAAAGTTTTCAAATGACAAGGCCTTATCATTGTATGCTCATGTAGGTATGGGAGCAAGTGTTTGAAGCATGCAATTGGTGGGGGGGGGGGGAGGGGGCAGGCAGTAAAGGGATAAAAAATTGCTAAATATCAAGCGTACGTCATTTATGGATAGCCCATATGGAAAAGACATTGCTTTTTAAAGCTCGTCTTCTAGTCGTTTGAAATTCTGTGTTTCCTTCATATTTGTGACAGATCCCTGGGTATTTCCTACACAAATAAAGTGACAGTCAGAGGGATAGACCTGGACAAGTTTGAAGCCCCGCCAGACACATTCGCCAATCATACTATCAATCCTTACAACGAGGGATTCTGTTATCCTGAAGGCAACTGCCTCCCTTCTGGTTTGCTGAATGTCGCCTCATGTAGAGATGGTAACACAACTTTGCTAACTTTTTAAGCTTTTGTGAAAGGAAGTGCTTTGATGGGGACTGTTGTCCTTATGAGTTTATGTTATGTTAGGGACAGTTGTCCCAAAAGGTCAGGGTTAGCATTAGGGCTAGGGTCAGGATTAGGATCAGGGTAGTGTGTCGAGATGCATGAAAAAACCAGGATATGATGGATGCATATGCTTCAGTTGGGACGACTGGCTCTAAGCAAGCACCCCCTCGCTGAAAATATAGGGACCATCTGTCTGTGATGAAGCACTTATCAAAAACAAAGAAAAGTAAGGATACCTTTCTGTGAAGAAAAACACACATTCGTCGCTATGGTGCAAGAATCCTGTAACTAACATTTTTGGCCAAAATCACTTTTTTCATTCTTTGGGTCTGAAAATCAATAGTGCACCTTGTGTCAAAAGCTCAAAGCTCAATTCTTATAAATAATGATATTGCAATAATCAAGTTCATTGTCTTTACAATGTTATAAAAGCCAAAGAAAACCAGTTTTTTGGCTCTCCTGTAAAATTTTCGAAATGTCAGTTACAGGAGTCTTGCAGCATAGCGATGATATGCACTCAACAAACACAAAGAGAGAGAGAGAGAGAGAGTTGGGACAACTGTCTCTAATGAAACACTTATATGCACACCCCCCCCCCACAAGAGAATAATTCAGCTTCACCAGTTTCCCATTCTTGTCTCTCTTTCTCCTCTTGTCCCCTCTTCCCACTTCCTTATATACAATTTGTACTCATGAATACAAGAATGATCTAATTCCACTTTGAGGGGGTCTGCGGCTCAAAATATTGATACTGGGATGATTTTTTGACTTTTAATTTGACTGTTATTTTCGGCACTTACAATCATTTCTCTATAGGTTTGTTGTCAGTTTAGCCCTCAAAACTGCAATTAAAGTACCTAAAAATGCATTTCTAAAACATGTATGTCACAGTGTAAAGCAGGGTTTACCGGTATTTTCTTCATTTCTTCATTTTAAAAATGTTCAGCCCTCAGAGGGCTATAACTATTGCCATGGTTACCAGCGGGTCAACACCAGTATTTTTCATACATATCAATTTAGTGTGACCTATACTATACTTAGGCAGGGCTGGTTTTTAGATGTCAGCGATATCCTTGAATTTAGACTTTTGAGCAGCAGACCACATTAATTGGTTTTGAGAA
Source organism: Onchidella celtica (assembly GCA_963931925.1). Lineage (NCBI taxonomy): Eukaryota > Metazoa > Mollusca > Gastropoda > Systellommatophora > Onchidiidae > Onchidella > Onchidella celtica. Next base: position 42,119,456 of record OZ007573.1, read on the forward strand.
AATTTTGTTCAAAAACACTTTTCTTATTCATTTTTTTTTTTGCTGTTTAAATAATAGGTTTAGAGGAAGTGACAAGACTTGAGACACAATGTCATGTTTATTGTAAATTGTCACTGGGGAGTTTGTGTGTTATTCCACTTGTCTGTTATTCCATTTGTGTGTTGTTCCATTTGTGCGTTATTCCATTTGTGCGTTATTCCATTTGTCTGTTATTCCACTTGTCTGTTATTCCATTTGTGTGTTATTCCATTAGTGTGTTATTCCACTTGTCTGTTATTCCATTTGTGTGTCGTTCCATTTATGTGTCGTTCCATTTATGTGTTATTCCATTTGTGTGTTATTCCATTAGTCTGTTATTCCGCTGAAAGATTGGAAGATTCTGTACCTGGTCATAATGTTATCTCAGTTTACAACAAAATTAGAGTTAGATCATTCAGATAACCTTCAATGCACTAAGCTTATGGAGGATAACTTTAGATATCTGAAAATATGAGTGTATTTTGACTGGTACATTTGTTTAACGAAAATCACCCGACAGGTGCCCCAATTGTGATGTCCATGCCTCACTTCCTGGGTTGTGATCCAGCCACGATCAATTCTGTGACAGGATTGGATCCAAATGCTAAGGAACACACCAGCTACATTGACATAGAACCAGTGAGTTTTCTGAATGTATTTTTTTATGTTACTGAATATTTTAGCTTTATTAAGGGGACATGATGGTCTAGAGGCAAGGTGCTCGCCTCTCATGTCAAGGGTCCCAGGTTCAAAACCCGGGCTGTGCAGGCATGTTGGAAATTGGGATTTTTCTCATATTTTCGTGTCCCTGATCCTATTGGGGGGTAGGATCGAGTACCTAGTCTTCTCGGATAAGGACGAAAAAATTCGGAGGGCCTGTGTGCACGTTGCGAACGTTTAAGATACCTTGGCAGTTGAAAATCGTAAAGAGCAGGCCGAACAGGTCGCTGCCTGGGCAAAATTGAAATTAAAATTAATAGATTAAAATTTATCCCTATCACCAACAAAAATTTATAATTCATTATTAAATAAATATTATATAATATATATTCAAATAATATTATAGTACTTTAGAATACAAGTTGTGAGTTGTGAACTGTTGTGAGTTGTGAACTGCGTTACAATTTGCTCTGAGATAGAGTGAGAGAAAGAGGGTGAGAGAAAGAAAGAGAGAGTGAGAGAGATGCAAATGGAGAGAACAAGACTTTCTTTAAAGCGCCTAGAGCAAACTCGTTTGGATTAGGCGCTATATAAATGATCTTCATTATTATTATTATTATTATTATTTTCATAGTCTACAAAGTTGAAATACCATGGGTTTTGCAGTTAATTTGTGCTCTCTGTCTGTCTGTCTCTGTATGTGGGTGTGTGTAGGAGAGAGGGAGGCTGGGGGGGGGGGGAGGGAGGGGTAGCTTTTGTAATAAATATTCTTAGCCCTTCTTTCATATTAGTTACAGAATCTTTGATTAGTAGGCTAAAACTGTTTTGCATTAGCAGTCCATTATAGATCAGACAATGCACTCCTTGAAATGAAACCTGTGTTTAAAGATGATGTAAAGTAGCATTTTTTGTTTGTTTTTGACTCTGAATTTAGAAGTTAAGTGCATTTATGAATTGTTTAATGGCTTTCTGTAAATGAGAAAAAAAAAATTGATTTTGTTGTCCAGATGACAGGTGTGGCTATGAACGTGGGCAAAAGACTACAAATTAATGCCTACATACACAAGATTGAAGATTACGAGTGAGTAAACTGTTTCTCATTATTGTGTATGTTGGATAATTGTTTGTATTTTTTCTCATTCTTCAGTTAAATCAAGGGGCTGGGAATTCTACGGAAATTTCCAGATTTCAGGATTTTTTTGTTCCTTAGCTGGACATTTTTTAATGTGCCAGTTGAAGAGCCTTTTGCAAAACTGGGTAAGTCAAATTTTACATGGGTTATGGCCCCTTTCAGACAGTCATTCAAAATTAGTGTAAGATGGGGTGAAAGTATTTGGTTAACTCTTTCAATACGGAAAGAACATTGTTGTTAAGTCTTTACTGCCCTAACAATTATAGATTTTGGATATCCATCATTAGCTTCTAAATATAGGTCAGTATCCTGATTTCGATTCATGATATTCACTATTTAAAGCAGTTCAAGTAAGTGGATCTTCATAACTGGATTTAAGAAAATTTAGCTCTCACAACGTCAGTAATCAAAGGGTTAAAACTTGCTATGAACACTCACACCGTGTCTTACACTAATTTTGAATGACTATCTGTAAGAGGTCATAACTCATGCAAACTGCGACTTACCCAGTTTTGGAAAACTGCGTTTCAGCTGCTTATGGCCACTGTTGGGAGAACGTAGTGTAATTACAGAGTCGAATAGAGAAAATACTAGTTGCGTTCACTAGTCTGCTATAGTTCACTTCACTTCACTTCCGCCTGTGATCCCTCCTGGGACATAGGCCACCAACAAGAGCTCTCCAGGCGTCCTGGGCCAGTGGTTCCAGCTGTCCCCAGGTGTGACCCATAGAAATGACGGTGGTCAGCCAGGTAGCTTCCAGACGAATCTGGCTTTCACCACCTGGCATCATAATTGCTCCAGCTGGAGCCCCATCCTCGCCCAGGGCCGAAGTGTCTGTTGATACTCCTGTTGTTGTTTCTGTAGCATGGGAATTTTTCACGGGCAGGGGCTGCTAACCCCCAGCCCAACCCTCCTCCTTTCTCATCTGGGCATGGCACCGGCCATAGTGGAGTTCTGCTATAGTTCGCCATGTAAAAAGCAACGGTCCGCGAACCATAGCCATTATTTTTTATCACATTTTTCTGTTTTCTTCTCCTCTTCTCTTTTCTTCTAATTCTAATTCATAGTCACTTAAAAGGGAAAGTATTGCTGTTATTAGTAAACACCATTGTGTTTGTGTGCTAGTGTGTTCTTGTGGAAACAGACATTGAGGGCAGGGCTGTAGTAACATCATTGTGGGCCCCTGGGCAAAGCAATAGGTTGCGACCTCCCCCCTGTGCAATTTCTTAGAAATTTGTATGCGTGAGACCCCCAAAATTCTTGGGACCCTGGGGCAGCTGCTCAGTGTGCCATAAGTTAAAATGGTTCTGATTGAGGATCATCTGGCTTAAGTCTAGTAAACTGTACAGATGGAACAAAAACTATTAGATTTGAAAGGCGTAAACTGAGATACAAAATTTTAGAAAGGTTAGCAAAAGTTTGGGAAATGTTTCTGTCGGCTGTTCCCATCCCTGTTTAACTATGGTATAAAATGGTATCAAAATGTGATGAAATGAAATACTTCCATCTCATGAGTGTAAGTTGAAAAATTTTATTTTTGGTGGCTTTGACTGTCAGAGGAAGAGATAAGAGTGGAATGGGAGGATGACAGGACAGTCTTTGGGGGCATCAGTTGAGATACAAGCATTAAAAAACAACAAATATCTGTATAACATTAATCATGGTGCCTTAATTTAAAGATATCGTCACAGCTCTGTGCTAATGGCATGAGTCATTTTTACTTTTTTGAGACATTGAGAAAAAACTGTTTCTTTTCCTGTAATTTGGTGCCTTGTGCCATCATGATTCTATAGGATTATTACATTTTCCTATTGGCGCATTTCTTGTTCCATAATATAAATATCATCTGATAGCCCTCATGCCCAGGAATGCAGTGAACCATCAGTTGCCCTTTGGCATAAGTCTGAAAAATGCCATTGTTGTAGAGCAGTAATAATATGCTGAAACTTTCTTTATTGAAGTTGTCATTTTATACACGTCAAGATTTTCAATTTGAACTAAACAGAATGAATGTAGCACTCAAAGAGATCAATGGTGCCGTTCTATTTTTCTGGGGGTGGTTGATGGATGCTTCTGGTAGGGTCTCCTGTCTTTCTGCTATATTCTGTTCATGGTCTTGCTTCTTGGTTCCCAACCTTTTCTATACCCTGCACCCGTAGGAAGCTTCTCATATATTTTTGCGCCCCCTACAAAAGTAATATCTGGTTTGAAGATGACATGTACACCGTAAGTTTAAAATTTCCAAATCAGAGAATTCGCACCCCCTGAAATATCGTCTCGCAGCCCCGGTTGGGAACCCCTGGCCTAGCACAATATGACCATTATCAAGTTTTGTGTTAAGAGTGAATGGACAAGTACAAAATTTGTAATACACAGGCTGCAAAACGAGTGAAATTAGACATTATAAGATAAAAACTTTGAGTTTTTTCATGTTTATACTTTCTTGTCCTGCTTCTTATAGGGATACATACAACTTCAAAGAGCTCTTCATGCCTGTCATGTGGCTTAACGAGGTAAGTGTAATATTGACCTGTAAGGGGATTGGGGTGGGGGTGTCCAAATGTGACTCAGGGCAATATTTTTTTTACAGTTATGGTATATTGAAAGATCATTTTTTTTCTCCTACCATTCAACCATTTGTATATCATAAAACGTCATTACTGGCATCTTTTTCTAATACATTCTGTGAAATAAATGACAAGGTGAAAAAGAATCTCCAGATCAGCAGTTTTATGTCTGTCATTGTTATTAAAACTCAAGGACATGACTTTGTACATGGAAGGATTGGGGGGAGTAGGTTTTGTATTTCTTCGACCTGCTAATCAAATTTCTCATCTTGTCTCTGCGCAGAGTGCAAAGATCTCTGGGAAGGATGCGGACAAGTTCAAGAGTGAAGTCTTGAGCAAGATAGATCTGACCCGAGCTGTCCAGTATGGTCTGATTGCTCTCGGGGGCTTCATCATCGTTTGTATTGCCATTGTTTTGATCAAGACCAGAATATGCAACAAGGTAAACAGTGGAAATATGACCTTAATCTACTCAGGGTTCACAAAAGCCGTTGGTCACGGTACCAAGCAAGGGCAAATAACTCCACATGAAATCACTTTTAAAAAATCAGACATTCAGTAGACAACGGTTAAACCGAAATCATGGGGACTGCTGGTTTGTTTTTGGTTTAGGTTTAGAAAGAGTTTTGGTTTAGCGATAGGCGGCTTTAAAAACGCCAGTTTTAAGGAAGGTAGCCCAAATCACTATCATATCAAATAGGACAAATGTAAGTACATTAGCAAAAGAAACACAACGTGTCTTACTGATCTCGTTACCTTTACCATACACGATGTAATGAACTACTGTATTGTCTCTCTCATGTCATATATTTTACATGAAGGTCACCCATGATGTGCATAACGTCTTGTCTGCTGCCATTTGATTTCGGACCAGCGAGGTTATAGACCTCCCTCTCCCCCTTTTGTGCTGCCGCTCCCATGTAGGCCCATACTACAGCCAGGGCAGAACGAAGCATGCTCTGCTTGATTTTTTGTTTTGTTTTTTGTCTGGGAGGGAGGGGAGGGTATAGTGAGTAAACTCAGCACATGGCAAATCACAGTGGACTGGCCACTGGATCCAGCAATTTTCTTTTCGGTTTAACAGTAGGGCTATTTTGGTTTAGTGCTAATCTCTTAAGAAAGTTAAAGAAGAAAAAAATAGGGGACTGCTGTGTTCCATTGATTTATCGCTGCTTTTATTTTAGCCATTTTCGGTTGAACCTTGTCCCACTGTAATACACTTCTAAAAATTCAGTACCACTACTGCAATATCCAGTCACTTGCTTATTAGCCTCAGGACTGCCAATACCAAATCCAGCATCTGAGAGCTTGCAGCAAGCTGTGTATGCTCTGACATCGCTTAGCAACAACAAACATTATGGAAATGGCCACGAATGTAAATAAAAATTCATAAAAAACGGGAATTTTCTGCATTTGTTCACAAATTATTATGCCTTTGTTTTGCAAGGCAGGTAGATGTGAAACTGGCAGGAAACAAACCATTTCCGCCAGATTTGGCGATGCTAGGCAATGTCGGAGACAAAATGTGACAAAATGAAGAAGTTGTATGTAGTAATGCCTCGCACTGATACAATAAAACACAAAGGAAAGGTCTCGGTATGTTTATCTTTATCAAGGGGGAAAAAATGTAACAGGGTGGGAAATTGAACCAATAGAACAATTGAACAAAGAAAAAAATTGTAGAATGTAAAACCATTACAAGTACATGTACTTAACTGGGAGTCCAGAACATTGGCAGCCGGTTACAATGTTAACCCTAGTCCTGCGGGAGGCCACTATATTGGCCTCCCCGCGCAACACGTGAGACACGGGAGGCCATTATATTGTCCGACACGCTTAACCGCGGGTCCTGCGGGAGGCCACATTTTTGTATAGCAACGGTGCGCCTCGCCGCACTTTGTTTATTCGGTTGCCAAGGCTGTCGTTGTTGTTTTTTCACATTTTTTTTCCACACAATTTTCGCGTGTTTATCTATCCTGTCACCCCTACTATATCTAATAAAATGGTATCGTCCGATTACGTTTATTACGATGCAACTATTCGCAACTATTCGTCATACTCGTGTAATAGTACTGACGGTCTGAAGTTTGAACTGGGGAAAATCTTGGGGAAACTTTTACTTTGATGCTGGTTGTCGTCTACATGTGAAATGAGAAGAAAGGGGCCATGTGCGTATTTGAGGCGCCATTCTATGTCTGTAATTATGAATTCTGATGTAATATTAGGGCATGCTGCATAAGGGCGTCTGTCTGTAGGTTTTTCATCAGGGAAAACTGGGAGAAAATGACCAACTTTGTTGTTGGTCGTTGTCTTTATTTGATGTGGTAATTAGAGAGATATTGTGTTCCTTCGATTCAACCGCTTTTCAGTACATGTATGACTGTGCTCTACGACCTGGAACTGGAAATCAAATCTCTCGCTAAAACTAACATTATAGTAAGTGGACGCTTTACATAGTAGAGGAGGGAGAAGGCAATGTCACGATACATGTGGTTAGTAAATTAAGCGAATGGCTTAAAAAATTTGTTCACCTGAATGGCCTGACATAGGGACAGAAAAAGCGCAGAGGTCTTGGGAAAATGATAAAACGTCTGCTAAATGCAGAAAATTCTTGTTTGGGGCCTTCCATTTCACAATAAAACCTACTGCATATCATCACAAGTACTTTATCCAAATATTATAGGGGTCCCTTACGATTTATCCACCACTATTGTTGTTATTGCGTCCTGAAGTATACGCGATACAGGTGTTCACAAGGACCCGATTGACCCGACCGCCGAGGTTATCGGCAACAGGCGAACGATCGGCTGACTGGCCGCTGGCTATCCCCGCACGGGGCGTTACGTGGACGAGTTCACTCAACGCGGGACGAGGGTTAATGATCCTAAGGGTAAAGTAACCAAGCTGGCTGGAATGATGGTGGTGATCCTGAATGGGTTGAGTACAAATTGTCATAACAGTAAAGGGATAGTTAGTTTCAGAAGATACGTTTACTTTTGTACATCATCAATCTTTCATATATTCTTGACAATTTTCCTTCTGTATTTAATCAGAGTTTTTTTTATTGTATGGCCTTTCTTGGCCCATGAATAACTTTCATTCTCTTCTTCTACTCCTTTTTTTTTCTTTCTTTCTATTCATGAGTATCTTTTTCCTGTCTGCTTTTGTTCATTCCTTCTTTTTTCTTTGACAGTTGTCGTTATTTATAAAAATAGATTGTTTTGAGAGGCAAAAGAGCATTTTTCTTTGTAGGCAATAAAAGCTAACGGAAGCATTTTTTTCTGTTTGTGTCTGAGTAAAAGTAAAATTTTTAAAAAAAGAAATGGCGCCGTGGACTTCATAGTTTTCTGCAATGACCATAAAGCATTTACATTGAGCATCTCTGCTGATGCATAGGATTCAGTACCGAAGCAGACAACTGTTCCTATAGTCATACTCAACTTCCTTGTTCTTTTTCCCCTGTCCATCAACAGTCTAACCATATGATGGTAAATTTTCAGTCTATTGTATCAGATTTCTCCATACCTTCTTTATTTCCAGGCCAAGGCTGAGAAAGTTGAAAATGTCAACAGTGACGACGAACCCATTTTGAACCCGGTCATTTGATCATCGCCCAAAGTCGAACAGAGGACAGTCTCCCCACAGGCATGGCTCTGTTGATGTCACAAACCAATGGAAATTCCTGAAAAACGGGCAAAACTCCACCAGCTTGCGCTCCATTGGATGATCTGTAGTGTTGCCTTTGAAAATGAATATATATTTGAATGTAGTTCTTTTAGGACCTCTGTATGAACATTGAAACTTTTTGTGGAAGGATTACCAAATCTAGTTATTTCCAGAAAACAAACCTAAAAGGAATTCCATTTGAAAGTGAATTTATTTTCAACTTGTGACTATTAATTGCTGAATACTGCATCTATCTAGAGAACTAACAAGGGGCAGAGCTCGACCTCTTGCATGAGAGATATGATTAAAAACTTGAGTTGCCACGGTAGTTTTCAGATTTGGTATTCTTCTCCCTTTTCTTAAATTATAGCACAATTTTCAGATGTTGGAGACCTGACAGACGCTTGGAAATAGTTTGATATGAATATGAATTAGTGCAGTGATTCTCAACCTTTTTGGTCGAATGTTCCACTTCAATTTTTAAAGAAAAAACATGCACCTGGCCATGATTGGACTATGTTAGTATATAGTACATACTAAAAGATTAAAAAAATATTTATATATTCAGTATTATACATTCAAAAGAAGTTTTAATGAAAACTTTATTTCAAGTTTTATTGACTTGTTTCTTATTTCAGTGGGGGCCTTTCCCTTGGCACTGGCTGGGGGTTTATCTATACAGTTAAGTTAAAATACACAGTAAAATTAAGATTTCACTTAAAATATCCCTATGCCTTATTTTGAAGTCCTATGCCCCACCAAAGTATTGCCATGCCTCACTGTAGGGCTTGTGCCTAACCTTGAGAAACAAGAAGTCCATTATACAAGTTGTAACATTCATGACATCCTGAAATCACCATCTGCACAAAAAAGAGCTTTATGTTTGCAAGATTAATTGTGCTGTCAGTTCCCATGGCATGACTGTTAGTCCACCCTGAACTTTCTGCCTCCTGTTTCAGTGTCAGGATATTCTTTGTGTGTCGTATGTAAATCTTCCACATATTTGATGACATGTTATGTAAAGATGATGGAAGGAAAGAGTACAGAAAGGCGAAAGAAAGACAGGGATGTAAGATGGCGAGTTGTTTATGGTTTCTAATTTTTTTTGCCTTAGTATTCCAAGTATTTTTGTTCCAGTTTTTGTTGATCTGGTTCACTGCAGCCCTGTTACACAATAATTGCATGCACCGGCAGATTCTGACTGGAATTTTGCTACTTTTTACAAATACTATTTGCATCTATGGAAAGAGAGAACATGAGTACTTCCACTCATCATCATGTTCTTTGAAGATGAGTGAATTTCTCCACATAAAATATTTTTGATCTTATTTTGTCAGTAAAAGCAGGGGATAATACCTGAGGATCCAAGTTTTTCATTGCTAATATTTTGCACTAATGCTGTTGTGGATATTGTAAACTTTCTTTTTGTTTTGTTTTTGCTAGCTTGTGTGAATCTTTTGTAGGACTTTTGCAATTTTCCTTTGACTTTGGTTGTAAATTTTGTTGATATCTCTTCCGTCTTGTCAGTGCCTTGATTACATATGTCAGCTGAGTGAGATTAGTTATTTATTTGTGTTTTCAACATAATATTGTGGGATAATTGCCAGATTGTTGTATATGACATTTTGTGGATTTTGAGGTTTTGTCATGAAAATGGTTCTCTCGCTCCTAACTTCATTACATAAGTGTCATTCCAATTGGTTGAAATGTTTTGAGGCATGTGTTTGTGACATAGTATTGTCCTCTGATTTTACACAACTCTTCAAAGCTTCGAACCTCATTTTCTCAAAAACATAACAACCATATAGAAAATACCCGATGATAATTAGAATTTATATTTCAACATGTGAACCATCGTTAAGGATGTAAGATGTAACTTACATGATTGGTGCCATAACTGAAACACAACCGTAGGGCATCTTTGTTAAAATTTAAAATTGTATTTTATGTTTGTTTGTTTTGACTGGAGAAAACCAGATAAGTGAGGCAAGAGCAGAGAATAGGTTACATGTCTCAGTCGCCCAAGTTGAGAAAACCAAGTGAAATAAAAGTTGGCAGAAAAATTTTACCTCATGTTGAAAGCAAAAAGTTGGCAGTCTTAATGACCTGAATTGGCAAAATTAAAAAAATTGATATTTTGAGTCTGAATTATCATTTTGCTCCACATTGTCAACTTGGACGGCTGTAATGTTGTACCAACTCAGTGCTGTTGCCCTGTATGTGGAATTTCCAGAAATCATGTGTATGTGTGCATGGTGGCATTGTCAGAAACGTTCAGTCTATATATATATATCTGTACTGTAGGGTGTTAGAGTGCATTCGATATTGTGTTTGAAAATTGTCTGGTTCATACAGTGAGAAAATCAACAGAAGTTTATTCCTTAGAAAGTTCATAATGCGTCTTCTATATTGTATACATGTAATCCAGTGTCAGTGTTATTGGCCCAATGATGCCCTATTTGGTCCTTTCAGACCGTAAAATGCATTGACTTCTTGGTTACTGCCACAGCCGGTCCTTGTTGTGCCACATTTGGATGAGTGGTGGAAGGTCTTGTTAAAATCGTGCAAGTTATTTTTAAAAAAATGGAAATGGAAATGGAAAAACGAACCAAGAAACGTCCACAACTATGAGTAATTTCATGTTTCTGAGACTTTCTCTGCAGGGCTCAAACATTTATCTTTTTGGCTCTGATGATAATGAAAAGCAATAATTCAATACATGTATTTTAGGAATGTGGTAACTTCAAAAGATTTAGAGGATGGATAATGTAAATTTATAGATTATATCCCAACATTTGAGGGCTTGACTGGATCAGACTGATGTTGGAGGGTGAGCAAAGTCATTTTTCCCTATCTGATCTGCTGGCACCTAAATAATTCATAAATATGTTTGTAATACTGGAGAGCTTGAATGTTGGGCTGCTGGATGAGGACAGGTTGTGTTGCCTGGGACATGATTGCAATGTCACAAACATCTACAAGTTTTCCGTGTTCACTTAAAAATGCGCGTACTTTGTTTGCACAGAACCACGTCAGAATCAGATTCGAAAATATTTAATTTCGAATGTTTAATTAAAATGAAATATTCTTTATGTAAGATGTCTTTCATTGTTATTGCGAACTGACTGGAAAATGCACTATATCTTTTGTGCCTAAGAATGGACATTTTGAGATATGTGACACGCATGCATTGAATTATTACATGTATAATTATTTATATTTGACATGATTTTCCTATGGTGAGAATGCTTGTGAATCTGTCCATGTTAATTTTTGTCATTTTTTTTTCCCCGTTCAATGTCAATGGTTACAATGGTTACTTTGGGTATTTGCCCTGATGTATCTTGAATGCAATTCTTTGACCTCAGCAAACCAACAAAGTGCCGTGCATATCCGTTTTACATCAATGATACCACTATATTGCTGGCCATATCGTTAAACTGCACGTGTATTTACACAACTGGGAATTACAAGCTCTTTTTCATTTTTTCGCCAAATGCAACTCCATGAAGGAATTCAAATTTTTCTATTGATTATGGCGAGAACAGGGTACAAGAGAGAAGTACATTAGATACATGTACATTTTTGTAGTCCAAATGTTTACAGATAAAAGTGTAATTAAGGCAAGGGATACTTTACTTTTTACTTAGCCAGTCCAGGGGCCATCAGAGCTTGAGCCCTGTGGCAGGTTGAAAATGAAATTGCAAAGAATTTGCAGATTCTCAGCAGTTAAAAAAATGTTCAGCATCTGAGTGTTTTGTCTGCATAGAGGGTAATCCAGACATCCAGTGCTAGTGAGGTATGTGGGTGGGTGTTTAGCTCTTTGTTTTAGGTGGTTCTCGCTGCCCTTGGCATTTACACCTCACTTTTCTTCATGTTATTTTTCTTGTTCTTCTTTCTGCATATTTTTGTTGTAGAGATTAATTTTTCAGAATTTTGCCCAGGCAGCGGCCTTATTAGGCCTGCTCTTAAGTTTCAGCTGCCACGGTATCTTTAATATGTGCAACGTGCACATGGGCCCTCCAAGTTTTACATTCTTGTCCGAGAAGACTAGGTGCTCGATCCTACCTACCATAGGATCAGGGACAGGAATTTTTTTCCCCCGAACCCGACACCTTTGGCATGAGAGGCAAGCAGCTCAGCACTAGTGGGTAGGTGGGTACTTCAAGGGCCACTTATAGCACTAATAGCAGCAAGAAGTGCATTTCAAACAAAACAGACTTTCCCCTCGTCTGTAAGGTTGGATCCTGTCCTGTGTTAAGATTTATGATAAGGCCAGTGGTAGGTCAGTTTACCTTGTTGCTGTTGTTCTTTCCTAGTGTGGGCACATTCCTTAGGACCTAGCAGGGATTATGTGCAAAGTGTCACACATCTGTTAAAATATAAAAGGCTTTTTATTTTCTGATGCCGCTAATTGTCATGGTGAATTACATGTGTGTATCTTGTGTGAAATCACTGCTTGATGCCGTCCATGAACTGACAGTATGGTAATTCTTCTGTAATTTTCCCTTCTCTTTCTTGTTTTTGTGATCGGAATCATATTGATTTGATAGTAACAAACAGACTGAATTGTGAAAATGAAGCAGTTTATGTTGGTTTGCTGGTCTATTATGATAGATTTTTGTTTTACAAAGCATTCTTTACTTTTTGTCTGTAGAGTAAGTTTGTAAAGTTTTGAGCCATTTATCTTCTTTGCCCAAGTACTGATAGCACTATGATTTATTTTTATATATACATATGTATTTCATGCATGTACATGGATGGATGGTGACTGAATTGATTCTTTCCAAAGTGCCACTGTCTTTACTTTCAACATTTTCTTTCAATCTGCGAATGTAAAGAATGATGATAGATACATGTATTGGATTGCAGAGTGTTTTGACCTTGTATGCTTGAGAATCTACTAGAAAATGTCCTACAAATATTTCAGTTTGGTTTGTAAAATTACAAAAGGCTTGAATTTATGAAACTGGTCCCAATATACATGTATGTAACTTGTAGAATACATGAAATATGTCTGGGATCTGCTTTATTAGATGCATGTCAAAGATATTCCTGTGCTGTGTTGTATTATAGGATACTTCAGTTTTGCATGTATACACAAGTCATACACTATATATATACATAATATCTGTTACCATTTCCAGAAAGTTCTTGAATAATTATGGCCGGGTCACAGAATCTACCTTGACACAAATCATATCATTTATTTAATAATTTTTTTTCTTTTAAGTTCTTGCATACATACATTCTGGTTTTCATCTTTGTGTGAACACACATTCAAGCTAACGTGCAATGGTTCGATTTAAAAAAGGAAAGCAGTTAATAAGTCCCCGCAGTAGACTTTTTTAAAGCACCTCAAATGTTAGAATTTATTTCACATTCCAAAACTTTTGATTTTTAACATGCAGTATCATATTTACATCAGAAATTTTACATATAAAATATAAGTTAATCTTTAAGGTGTATAGTATACATGTATCAATATAAACTGTATGGCATCGTGCTCTTTGATTATTCACACAAATATTTGTTGTTGTGGGCATCCGTCAGCCTTGAAAGTCTATGGGGTTGGACTTGGATGTCTCTCTCTGGCTTGGCTTAGTGTAGCGTCGTGTGTGGCTGGACAAGCCTATCTGGAAATGACAGTCTCTTCCACAGACGACACAGCTAAAGCATGGCGCTGGTCTGTCTTTGTGGTCTTTCCCTTTGCCTTGGACTTGCATATGCATCTCTTCAAACAGTGAGAGGCCTTGCTTCACTAACTGCCACCAGCGTGCTTTGTCTGAGGCAGCGCCTTCCCACGACTTCACCGCAGTGCCCAGGGTCTGCAGATCCCTCTTGCACGCGTTCTTGTAGCGCAGATGGGGTTTGTCTTTTGGGCATTTTCCCTCCACTAACTCTCTTAATAAAATAATTCGCATAAATATTTACTACACAAGAAAACTGCACAAATTGTTGCTTGAATGAGGAACTCTGAAAACTAGCTTTGGGCTGACTTTTTCAAGAATCTTTGATGTGGGGTTGGGAATTGATGTGTTCCAGATTTCTGAAGCTTATGAATTGAGAGGGTAATGGATTTATCTTATTTAACACTTTTTTCCCAACAAAATAGTAAACAAAAAAAAAAAAGAAACAAAGAATGAAATTCAATGTTTACATGCATTGTCTTTTGCCAGATTTGATTTTATTTGGCCATAATATAATATCAATTGTATGTGCATTTTTTATTACATGTATATAAATAACAATAATAAAACTGATAACAAGTAGACAAAAATATTTTTCATTTCTATGGAGCATAAGAAGTTTTACTTTGAGATTGCAAGTTTTCAATGTTATTTTCTATAACACAATATACTGTATAATAAAATGTGCATGAATATCATGGTAGCATTATCTTTTCCTGGTGTGACCTGTCTGTACTTTATATATAAAAATATATATATATATTTCTATCTGACTTCTTTTCGTAAATTTAAAATAAATTTGATGTTTCTTATAACGTAACGAATTTTGTTCTTTTTTGTGTTATTGTTAGTGTCAGTGTTTTTTTACTGCTGAGGATTAGTAAATTTCACAAGCGCATGCACATCTGTATATGTAATACCAAAGGCCTCGTAGACGTACATTCCCCTCTATAGAAAACTTGAGGTCAACTTTACAGAAGGATGGGAAAAAAACAACAGATAGAGCAAAATGAAATACAATGTACACAATGTACAAGTTTGATTGCAATATGTTGTGTAATGCAGTTTTGTAATCTATTTGCTTTGGAATTTTTGCACAAGGTTTGGAATGAGATCATCTTTGATTTTTAAAAAAAAAAAGTGAAATTTTGGAGTTAGACGGCCTGTGCTCATGACCATTGAATTTGATCTCTTTTACATTTTTCAGATATTCAAATCACAACCCAGCAAATGACAATATCAGATTATGAAATGTTTTAATATCAGTGATCTATCATAACAGTCTGCAGTATTTTTCTACAGGAGTAAAAAAAAATTTGGAAACAAATGCATACATGTAATAGCTACCGTACTTCCCAGTTGAAAAATCTTGATGTAAGAGAAGAAACAAACAATATATTTTAAGTTGTATAAAAGCTAAATGCCTAAATGCGCGGGCACAGTGGAGTCGCTTTCACCGCACCATCCTCTCACCAACGTCTCACCATTTTGGTGCGCACCAAAGAAGGTGAGAGGAAGGAACAGAGTGGAGTCGTTTCCCCTCCCCAGTCACCGTTCAAGGTGGCGGCAGCCGTGCAATTTATGCTTCTGTTTTGGCTACGAAGACGACGGCAAAACATGCGTCGTTATTGGGTTCACCGCATTCATTAACGCCGAAATACTTTCGGAGAATATCATCATTTGGTGAATGAGGTGCTGAATGACGAAGAAAAGTGCTTGCAATACATCAGAATGAAACCAGCAACATTTCAGGGTCTTTACAAGAAGATTGGGTCACACATTAAAAAGAGGATGAGAAATTTGCGTAAACCCTTATCATCAAAAGAATGCCTGGTCATTACATTAAGGTAAGAAAACGTAAATGATAACAATACCGGTACCACCACCACAAGCACCACGATCACCACCATACCAACTTTTTTCCACTCTGCGTTGATGAAATTTCTGTTGCTGTAGTTGGGATCAGTCTTGTCATAAGGACCTGATCATTTCTGGACAGCGGCAATTAAAACCTCAGATTCCATGTTCACTGAACAATTGTCTGACGACTGGTGCGGAAAGGTGACTGGAATTTTAGTGCAGCACTAAGTTAGCAGGCCCCAGTTATTTTTTGGTGCTCGGTTGGTGCGTGGTTGGTGATGGTGCGGCGAGAGGGGGCGGCTTCCACTCTGTCTCGTCCAACTGTAATTATACGGATTAAATTTCAGCGTCGGCAAACGGGTGACTCTTTGGTGCTGGTGAGGGGATGGTGCAGCGAAAGCGACTCCACTGTGCCCGCACCTGAAGTCTTTCAGATTGTAATGGAAACTGCCCGTGTCACGTCTGTAGAACAAGTTTGGTTTTCAAGAAAAATCACTCTGTGTCCTCGACAGATAATATAGTTCAGATGTACCCATCACAATCTGCAGTCAGTATTGCTTTGTGCTTGTGAATGTTAAGGAGTTTTTTCCCCTCATTTTCTCAAAATCCCTCATTTTGACTTAGGCGTTTATCTTATGCAACTCACGATTGGGGTCAAACAGTGTGACTGGAGTCTTTAGTGATATGGCTTAAATGTTCGTCTATCTTGGGAAGTTTACCAAATCTGAATAAATGACTACGAAATGACTGTACAACATCAACAAAATGAAATTTAAAATAACAGCAAAGCAGCTAATAAAGTGCCCGTACTTTTGTCAGTAAAGATTTTAATATCATTCATCAAACAAGGGAAACAATGAAAGAAATTTTGGATGTTGCACATTCTGATTATGTTAATAATAAAAGGGGGTGTCTATTCAGGCCGCTACCTAGAGGCACCTAGCAGCCTGAATAGAGTAACGGTGGGGTGTTTTGTCTATTCGGGCCTCTAGGTAGCGGCCTGAATAGAGCCGGCCATAATAAAAACACATACAGGTTTCTTTGTATAGACTGTCACCAATATCAATGTACCATGTAATATTTCTCACTAAAATGGTAAAATCACTACAAATACGTCTCATAATGTTTTATGATTATAATTAAAAAAAACAAAACATGACAAAACACAGAAAATTTCTAGGGTCCCAGTAGTCCCATAAGGTTAAAATATGGCAAACCCCCCCCCCCCCCCCCCCCCCCCCCCAAATCAACTTTCGAAATTGGACGTTTTCTTCTTCTTGCCACATACATGCATAAACTCATCACATCAAAATAAACTTCAAAACATACAAAGTTTACACTCAAACTGTGACACTAAACACAAGGACAAAAAAATGATGTTTCATTAGAACAATGTAAATAGATGTAGATGAGATATCCAACATTTTCAACCCATAGAGCACATTAAATTCGGAACAAAATACTTGTACACTGTACATACTTGAATGATAATATAATGCTGATTGTCCCAAACTGTTTGACATGAACATTTCCTTGTAAAGTCCACTAAAATGGTTTTGTTGTACATTTGTCATTTGTAAAATTTGAGGAAAATAAATACTTAGATAGGGACAAATGTGACAAAACCAGGCATAGAATGAAAGACCAAATTCCTGAAAAAAAAAAACCCAAGGCAGAAAACATGGTTTATGGAAATTGAAATTTGCTTATAACATGAAAGATAAGCCATTTTTCAGCATTCAGTTAAAATATTTTGCCTGAAATCGTCTTAGAAATATTGAAGTTTCATTTTTTAAATAGATATAAAAATTTCACCTTTAACGCGGTTTTGTCGGATCCACCCACGTGACTGGGCCCAAAGCTTTGATGGAAATCAGCCTGGGTAAAGACCACTTGTCTGATGATAAAATTGCTGTTGGATTTGCAATACGAACTTTGTTTAAGGAGCTGAAAAAAGAGGGAGCGCCTGAAAGAGATATTATTGCCTTTGGGTGTCAGGTACGGTAGTAATTTATCTTTATATATGTATTATATTCTTGAAAGTTCAAATTTACTGGTTCTGTATTGTCTAAAGTGATTCTGTGCCTCTATATTTCATTATAAAAAAGTTTTGTTTGATTTTCAGTGGATTTCAGAGTTTTTTTTCATGATTTTGGTTTGTTTCTGTATTTGTTGGTGTTGGTCTGGCTTTGCTTGTATTTTTTTTTTTTTTACACAGAAGTGTTCACCTAAATTTATCTTCTTTTGTCTTAAAAATGTGTAAATGTGTTGATTACCAAGAAATAATCAAATCATATTTATGCTTTATTGCTTGCAAATGAAGTCATTCATTCTTACATTAGTCAGAAAACTAAAAGACAAGGGCCCCATGAAGTATGCGCTGGCTACAAACTCGGAGTGCCTGACTCCCCGTTACATGTTCGGGCACTGTAAGCTGAAGTTCTTTATTCTTCTCATGAACTTACAAGAAAAAGGGTGGATTACGAAGCAAGAGGGAGAAGATCATGAAAAACAATATTTGAAATTTACCAGTGAAGTAAAGGACAACAAAGACTTGAGGGAAGCATTTGTGGCTTTTAGTCCACATACAGAAAGACTGGATACCTTTTTTGTGGACTACATAAGCTGAAATGCAAACTGCTCGTCTCTATGGCGAATGATGAAAGTCCTGTTGCTCCTGGCACATGGCCACGCAACTGCGGAGAGTGGATTCAGTATCAACAAAGAAGTCTTCACGGTCAGTATGAAAGAGCAGAGCATTGTTGCCCAGCCAGCAATCATCGACCATGTAAAGAAGGTAAGAAAATACTTTAAAAAATCACATGTAATTTTTCAGAATGAGTGTGGGTATGGAAGAATGGTTTGAAAGAGATTTGTTCCTTCTTCAGAAGAATGTGACCAGTTGAAACAATACTGTTAAACAACCGCCAAATAATTAGCGATGCCATCTTAACATTGCATGACAGTTGCATTCATGATTTTTCCTCTCTAAATCTTTCGCCAGTTGAAAGAGCCATTTATTAACCCTCCATGTTAAGATATGAAATATATTCTTAATATTTTTTTCTCATCTCCAGTTTGGAGGAGCCTTGAATGTGCCAATAATAAAAGGCATGATGATGGCAGCCAAAAACTGCCAGGCAAAAATATAATAATCATGTTCTACCAGGAGAAATAAAAGAACAAGCTGAGAGAGCCCATGAATATGCAGATCACGAGATAGGCAGCTCTTGATGAGATCGAAGGTGAAGAGTAGGAAACTGGAGGAGGTGAATGAGAGCCTGCTGAAAGAAACAAAAGAGCTTGAGAAAAATGCAATTGCTACTTCCTCATTGAATTGTATGGAAAAGCTCATTCCTTGAGGAATGAAAGCTGAGGCAGCAGATAAAGAAAGAACTGGAGCAGCTGAGGCAGGACATGCTCGGGCACTCAAAACTCTCCAAGCTGAACTTCTCTAATCTTCTCGTGAACTTAAGTTACATGAAAAAGGGTGGATTAAGAAGTAAGAAGGAGAAAATCTTGAAAAACAATATTTGAAATTTACCAATGAAGTAAAGGACAACAAAGACTTGGGGGAAACATTTGTGGCTTTTAGTCCACATGCAGGAAAAGACTGGATACCTTTTTTGTGCAACACATTAGCAGAAATGCAAACTAGACAATATTTTGCGGAGGCAAAAGTGCTTCAACGTTGTGCAGTTAGCACACCAGGTATAGGTGGCACTGAGCAGATATCATTGCCAAAAAATTATTCTGCTGATCAGTCAGCCTGGCATCACTGGGGGATCAGCTGCATGCCGGAGAGCCTGTAACAAAAGTAAAGAAATTTCTCTAGAGGAAATTGAGCTTCTGGAAGGAGAAACTAACTTAGTGAAAGGCGTGTATTTTGTCAATACAGCAGTCAAGATACCATGCCAGTGTTCCTAACTCGAGGGCTTCATGGCAAACTATTAATTATCTCAACATTTATAAGAAACTGAAATATTTGATACGCACATAGCCCTTGACAGCCGGCTGCAGATTATGTAACGATAGGGCTTAAATTCAGAAAATTAAGCATTAAATAACATTTTTAAATATTGTAATATTTCACTCTGACAAAGAAAGTGTTCAGATTTGTGCTTCTCTTGAAAACTTGTAACAAAAAAACAACAGAACTTGTGATAGTTTACCAGGTGGCCATTGAAATATAAGGCGGGTATTGACGGAATCACAAATTGTGAGTAAACAAGTATATTTTTCAGCGGGCATTCCATTCGGTACTAGTAAGATGGCTGGAAGCTTTCAATTATGACATATATGTACTTTCGTTGTCCTCTGACTCCTTATTATGTGTTGTGATCTTTTTTCTTTTGGTTCCAGGTTGCTTTCTTCACTTATTTCCATTCAATGGGTTGTTCAGCAGCATTAGCAAAGATAGACAAAGAGTTTTCTATAAATGTAATTTAAAATAGTGCATTATTCTTTTCTTTGCACTGTTTTCTCAGATATGGCATTCAGGTTATGATGCTGATGACCCATATCCCCCTAGGTGGCTTCCCGCTCGGGTGCATCCTCATTACCTCCCTGAAGGCCGAGGTCATAGCCAAAGGACTCAATCTCCTACTTGAAGTCATGGGGAAGGATGCATTTTTTGGACCTGGGAGAGAAGGTCCACAGATATTCATGACGGACAACTGTGAGGCGAAAAGAAAGGCACTGAAGACTGTTTTTCTCTCCTCACTCCAGCTGCTTTGTGCCTTCCACATCCTCCAAGCCTTCTGGAGGTTTTTATGGGAGCATAAATCAGGAGTGCCAAAGGATGATCGTCCTCACATCCTGCACTTGATGAAGGGTATGTTGAGGTCTAACACATTGCAGACATTTTTTGTAATTTCAGGATCATCCCGCATGACACTAACTTTTGTTGCTACAGTTTATTGTACATAATTCAGCTACATGTGCGCATTGACAGTTAATTTTGGGGGGAGGGGGGCATTCTTTACAGTGGGATCGACGATTTTATGCATATCTTCTCTTGCATTTTCAGCCTATGTGATGTTGTTCAAAATACAGTGACACTTTCATTGCTTGACCTATAAAATAGATGGATGACAGTTTTGTGTACTAAAACGTGGCCAATGTCAATACATGTTTGTATCTACAATTAATTTACAAATGTATGTCAAGCAGTTGATGGTAAATCTGAAATAGTACCGTATTTAAAAATTTCTTTCCAGTAAAAAATGAGAAACACTGAAATTTACCAATTTGCTTAACCTTCTATTCTTTATTTTGATGCCCTACAACTCCTCTACTGATCCTGTATTTGCACAATAGGCTTAATTCTAATTATTTTTTACCTTCAAAGGTCTTCTCTATAGTGCTGATGCAGTCACCCTTGAGGAAAATTTTGCTACAATGAATGCTGAAGGGAGGTTGTTGCAGTATCCCACAGCCCATCAGTACAGTACATCTTGAAAATGTGGGCAGTTAGAGAAGGCTGAGCAGTCTGCTTCCGCTGCAACAGCATCATTCGAGGCGCAACACAAACATTTTAGAAGCTGGCTTTCGCGTGATGAAAGACAATATTTTGCGGAGGCAAAAGTGCTTCAACATTGTACAGTTAGCACACCAGGTATCAGTGGCATTGAGCAACCTCAGGCTGTGTGGCCATGTTGTAAATTCTGCATGGAATTAAACGTTCGTTATTGTAATCCGAGTGCAGAGCCAATCCCAGGCTTCGGGGTCATCCCAGGTTACGATTTAATTGGTTTCACTGACTAGGAGTCAGTTTTTCCTACTGCCACGAAGGCGATATTTTTTGATATTGCGGATGTAGTTAATTATACCACAGTAGTAGTGGAATCTTACCCAAGTCACCGACCTGACGAGGCTGTAAGTATATTTTTAAGTCTGTTGTTCAGTTGGTTGGGCGACGCATCATGCATCACAACTCAGGTTGAAGTAGTTGGACGATCTTAACCTATTTCTACCCGCGTAGGGCTTTAATTTTATTGCCAGGCTTGGGAGCTGTTTTCTTATTTTACATACGCATTCAGTCATCTTCCCTAATTACTCAGATAGGTCATATACATGCAGAATGGAGGTGGAGAGACTCATTAAGTTGGGGAGCCAGTTGTCCTTGCAAAGGTAAGGAATTGAGAGTCTGGGTAGATAAACAAATCCAGGAGGAAAGCGAAAGAAAGAAGGAGGAGCGAGAAGCAGTGAAGGAGCAACTGGCCCTTGAGACAGCGAAGTTAAAGGGGGAGCAAGAAGTGACAAAGGAACATCTGCTGTTAGATACAGAGAAGTTAAAGGAGGAGAGAGAAAGGAACAGCAGTCACTGGTAGATGGGGGCTGGAGTCACAGTGTTTAAAATTAGAGAACCCAACAGCCACACCTCTGGCAATGCCTTCCTTTACATCAGGAGAAACAACAGCCAGCCAAGCATCTCCCATGAAGAGTCCACGACTGCCAGGTTTTGAGGGCACTAAGGATCAAATTGACAGCTATCTCCAACGGTTTGAGAGGTACGCGGCGGTGAACAACTGGTCAAGATCCAATTGGGCAATTCATCTTAGCGCACTTCTCCATGGTAAAGCACTCAAAGTGTACAGTTGACTAGAAGAAGGGGATGCTCAGGACTACGATAACCTCACGGAGGATGGATTCCAAGACTGGTTGAGAAGAAGCAGACCAGAGCAAGGCGAGCGCATAAGCCAGTTTAGGACGAGGATATCGGCATACCTCAATAAATGGCTGCACTTATCAGGAAAGAACAAGTGAGCTGTCGAAGACACCACAGACTTATTCATGATGGAACAACTTATGACCGTCAGTAACATGGATCTAAGTGTGTTCCTGAAAGAAAGGAAGCCAAAGACAACAGATGAGTTGGCGGATCTGGCGGAGAAGTATGTTGAGGCCCATGGTATTTCAGAAGCACACTCCAAAAGTGGGCCGCTACAACAGAGGATAGGAAAAGACAACTTCAAACATCGACAAAATGCAGCACCGCCTCCAAACCAGCCTTTGCAATCCCTGCCAAACCAGCCTTTGCAATCCCTGCGATGTCCCCGATGTTCCAAGGTAGGGCACTTGGCACGGGACTGTCGGTATAGACCACAAGTATCAGCAATGCATGCGCACACACGCTGCAAACATTGTCAATACAGAGGTCACGGAGCGAACAAACGTTGTGAAAAGAAAGGGAAGGAAACCACCCAGAAACATATATCAGCGGCAGCGATAGAAGCTGCACCACAATGTGAAGAGCACAAAGCATTACAGCTAAAATGTGGCTGGAAGACGTCAATGCTGTCAGTAGCGTGTGTTGGATGCCTTCAACAGGCTGCAAGGATGCCAGTGGCGTCAGGACTCCTCAATGGCCAAAAGGTCAGGGTTCTAAGAGACAGCGGCAGCAGTTGTGTTGTGATTAGAAAGGGCTAATACCTTAGAGTGTAGTGTGCAGAGACAAAGTGGTGGTGGGTCTAGCAGACGGAAGTGCGGTATCCGCCAGAATGGCCAAGTCCACACTAGACTGCCCGTATTACAAAGGCGAGGTGACCGCCGCTGACATGGAAAAACCATTGCACGATGTCATCCCCGGTAACATTATTGGAGCAAAATGTCCGGGAACGCCTATCGAGGAGCCCAATTCGGCTGAAGAGGTCATGGCTGCAGACACCAGGTCAGGACGCGACCACAAGATAAAAGCACTGCTGACGCCACCTGCTTCCAATACAAACATAACGGTGAGGACGTTGATAGAAATGCAAGAGGAAGACGGTCCACTGTCTGTCAACTGGAAACTTGCCGAGTCGGGAGACGTCCAGCATACCGGTGAGGTCATGGCTGTGGAGACCAGGTCAGCACGCGACCACAAGGTAAAAGCAATGCTGACGCCACCTGCCTCCAATACGAACATAACGGTGAGGACTTTGATAGAAATGCAAAAGGAATACAGTACGCTGTCCGCATGCCGGAAACTTGCCAAGTTGGGAGACGTCCAGCACACTGGTAAGAACAACTGAACGTGGTACGGATATCACAAAGACGTGCTATTGCGACACTACTCCTCACCCACTGTGGATCACAGTGACGTGAGACGGCAAGTGATGTTACCAAAGAGGCTGTGAGAGACAGTGATGAAAACGGCCAATGAATGTATCATGGCAGGACATCTAGGCGCTAACCAGACAACAGGAAGAATCTTACAAGATTTTTACTAGCCAGGGATCTGGGAGGCATTCAGATATTTTTGTAGGTCATGTGATCAATGCCAGCGATCGGCTCCCAAAAGGCAAGCACTGAAAGTCCCATTAATGAAGGTACCCCTCATTGATGAGCCGTTCTCTCGAGTAGCTGTGGACCTTGTGGGGCCCATCATCCCAGCGTCAGAACAGGGACACAAATACATTCTAACAGTAGTTGACTATTGCACTCGCTACCCAGAAGCAGTGCCATTGCGCTACATCGGCACCACTACTGTGGCCGAGGTACTCGTGGGTATCTTTGCAAGGACGGGTATCGCTAAAGAAGTCTCAAGTGACAGTGACATACAGTTCACATTGGACCCTATGGCCGAAATTTGCCGACTGTTATCAGTGAAACAATTAACTACTACACCCTATCACCCACAGTGGAACGGCCTTGTGGAAAGGTTCAACGCCATCCTGAAGAGTATGTTAAAAAAATTGGCAACGAACAGGCCACGAGACTGGGACAGTTACATCAACGCTGCTCTCTTCGCCTAAAGGGAAGCACCCAAGGAAGCACTTGGTTCCACTGGTGTGTTGTAGTCTCACATAGGCCGAAACATCTCAAGGTTGCAAACTGCATTTGCAGTACCATTGCCTGCACCCTGCGCTTCGTGACATAATTTTTGGTGGCAGCGGTAGGATCCGAACCCACGCCTCCGAAGAGGCTTAACAACATAACTGTGTTTGATGCCGAACCGATGACGCGACTGTCATGGATTGACCATGGGTTCGGTTAAATACTTAGTGCATGATTGTGCGCTCGTGATTTTGATTGAGTGTGGTGTGACGTAGACAGTGAGCCGCAATCTTGGCATGACGGTCGTCACTGGCAACGGCTAATGAGAGGTGCAGCCTTTGCAGCATCATGCATTCATTGGTCAGAGGTGGCTGAGCTCCTAACGGCCATTCTTGCCGGGACTAACAGGCTGCGGCATATATAAAGAGCTGTAACTAAATTTGAGCCAACCATATATAGAGAAGTTGCTACCATGAAGTGATTCGGTGTTTCCAGCCTGGTTGGAACGTTAAACGAAGTTACTAGAACAACTGTAACTGTACTGGCGACGGGATTACTGCTAGAGCTCCATGTCTGTTGTACAGGACGAAATGTACTAAAGCGCGTGAGTACTTCAACAAAATCAACAAGGCTCAAAGCACCACATTCCCCATGCCCTTCGAAAGTCTCTTACAAACCCCATGAGCTCCTGCTCCAGCGAAAAACAAACGCAAAGCCAAAGAAAGTTTGCCAAGGTGATAAGTGGGACAGAATTTCAAACCATCATGCAGCGCAAAGGGGATGAAAAGAAGAAGGCTGCAAAGAGAAAGAGATTGAAACTAGAGAATTAAGAAAAGAAAGCACAAGAGGTGGCCAGAAAGAAAGAAGAGTGAGAGAAGAAGAGAATAAATAATGCACTAAAAAGGAGTGAAACTGATGGGGAAAAGCGTGAGAAGCAACCTCTGAGAGAAACTATGTGAAAGAAAAGAGGTGGTCAGAAGGAAAGACAGATGTGTTTAAGCCCTTCCAGTAGTGTCTCAACTTCTGCTGAGAAGGAAAGAGCTCTGGGGAGGATGATAATGTAACTGACAGTATGACTGAAGTTGCTTATCACAGAAGTGTGCCGAATGAAATGAGTGTGTATTGTATGTGTGTAAACAAGAAAGATGATGCTGGGGTAAAGACTCAGACTGGGGAGACTAAGTGGCTGTTGTGTGCAAAATGTAGTCGTCATTATCATGCCGCATGTGCAGACTATGGCACTTAGTAATTACATGTATTCCTGGGGAATTGGATGTGATGGGAGAGTTTGTGTGTGATGTTTGTTTGTGAGAGTTCGTAAACAATTACAGGAGTAAATAGACCATTAATCTTACACACAATGTTCTTAAATTAGTAACCAGTAGAAGATGTTACATGTACATATATACAGTGTTTTATAGTGCATGTCAGTAGTTTTTCCTCTGTTTCATATACTCATGTGTACATAGTTCTGTATTAAACTCTATTTGAACTGTTAAGTACTTGGTTCTGGCATGCCTTATGTACAATGGTAGTAAGAATGGAACCCTCACAGAGTTTGCAATCATGTGGCTGCACAAACATACAACATGTGATCGCAGAAAGATACACATATGGCCACGCTCATTCATGTGCATATCATAGCCGAGTGAATGTGTAGTGACCTCAGAAGCATACATTCAGTGACAATGGAAATATATGTTAGTTCTGAAAAACTAGTGGCACGACTTATCTGAAACTATGCACCTGTGTGGGGCCAATGCCACTGCTGAAATTGATATTGGGTTAGTGCAATTTATGTTGATTGATTCAGAGGTATGGCAAAAAACCCCCACCAAATTAAAGGCATCTTTACTCTATGGAAAAATCCAAATGGCCTATGGAAAACCTTTTGGAATTTTTTGGAGTCAAAAGTGTATGAACCCTGCAATTGTGTCTATGGATTTTTGGTAGGAACAGTCTGTCCCTATGGAATGGGGCCAGGGCAAGGATAGAGTAGTGTTGTCTAGGTTAATCTCTGGAAAATGTACCATGTGTAAATGAAGATGAAAATGGCAAGAGTGACAGAACAATGTCTCCCACAAAACCGCCCAGCAACCTGCTGCTGAGATACACGTACAAATGTTTTGCCTAAGAACTGAAACCAGAACTTTCAACACATGCAATAAAAGTAATACTGAAGTCAAATCTGCTAGAAAGATACAACAACTACATTACTGTATCATTAATATAATAAACATGTACTTGTTTAAGGACAACTATCCCTATTGAAGCACTCCCGACCCCCTCCCCCAAATGTTATTTCCAGGCATCCGCCTAGACACCACCACCCCAAACCCAGCAGTAACCGACAGGAACAACTGTCCACACTGAAGCATTTTCAAAGGTTAATACATGTATCAAACTCCCACACTTAACATGCAATAATATGAGGCCAATACAGGGCTTCTTGAAAGACCTCCATTACCTGGATGAACACAACTGTAAAAACCCCAACACTAGAGATGGCTTAGTATGTTCATCTGAGATCATGTCAACATATGAACAAAGCCAATGACAGCTTTCTGAGCTGTTCAAAACCCACTAGTGACAACCCAATGACCATTCAAAGCACGAGCTGTTGTATATATAGTTCTCGCCCATCCATGTCATCTGACGCCTGGCTCCTCCTCTCTACTACTGAAAACCTCCCAGTATTCCATATCCGATGGGTTGCCAGCCAATGGCTCACATTCAGCCAAAAGTTCTTCAATATCAAGCACATGAAAAGGCGGGGCCTGCGGGTCCCTGGGCTTGCTGTTTGCAGGATTCTGGGAAAAAAAAAAGACATATGCATCATAAGTCATCAATATTATAGTACACTGTGTAGTAGGCATCAAATGACAAAAAAACAACAACAAAAAAACAAACAAATATAACGTCCTTTTTAAACAAGGCTAATGGTAGTACAGTAGATTTCTTGTAACCTGGAGATGCCAGGGCCACCAGCTTAAGTCTTTACTGCAACAAATGGACGAAAGGCCTCAAATTTAAACACATTTGACACACATGCGCTGGTGTGACAAAATCTGAGTCTTTTCAATGAATGGAGGTTTCCCTGAGTTCACTGAATGAAATTCATTTCCCTGCCATTTTTTAAAGTCTGACACTGATTTAGTATATACATCATGTCACAACTTGCGTTTTTACCAGTCTGAGAATGAATGCTGAGATTTTAATAACCACGATAGTAATTAAATATGATACCCCAAACTATAATATGCTATGAAACTTTAAATTTCTTGCCATCGAATCCGAGAGAACTTAAAATTTGTAAAAAAAAAAAAGAAGAAAAAAAGTAAATTTCGGCAATTCTGAACTCAGAAAGCTGACCCTCGTTCCTTTGTTTATACAAATGTTAACACTGTAATATGATAGGGACATCTAAAGTTATCATTGCACAATCTCTTTCATCCATTGGACACGTTTCGTATGAAATCAAGCACTTGTTCACCTTGCACTTCAGACTCATGATCAACCTTCAACCTATCTCCTCTTGCCGTATACCAGTAGCATTTACATCAAAACATCTAAGGACTTTCGTGTGTGGAGTCAAGGGGCAAAGGTCACATTAACAAGACATGTTTTATCATCTTTCATTACTCATCAGCATCTTGTTAGGTCTCCCTCCACTGACTTCGCTGGCTGTCCAAATATTGACAGTGGACAAAGCTGCGCCCTTGTCACAACAAACCTTCCCCTTGCCCAAGCACAGCTGATGTTTCCAGAACTATTATACGCATTATCTCTATGTGTGCTTATCCCCACAGTAGTCTGATGCTTTGACGTGAACTCTTTTAAAATATCCGAAAATTTCTTTGTACCTGGCTTACGTCACACTCGAGGGGAAATGTTTACCCGACAGCAGGTCCCTGTCGTCTCTAGTACAATGAAAGCCCCTGACATTTCGTTCCTTTAGAATGACAAGGTTCTAACTCCCTTCTGTCTACTTTTGAGAAATCGAGGATTGAAGTTTCATGTGATCACAGCCTTTAGCGGTACGATTTTTTCTTTCTTTTTAGCTATACTTACAAATTACACATTGATTTTGCTTGATACTTTGACACATAATAGCCTGTAGAAGTTGTGTATAGTGTGTAACTCAGCTCAGCCAAAAGATGGAGATAGAAGCTTGTCATTCCAAGGGGACGATTCGTGGCAATGGTTCCGTGGGTACGTCTTCGGATCCCCCCTCCCCCTGCCCAATAAAACAACAACAACAACAAACAAACAAACTTATTGCAATAATTATGACGTGATCATATCTTGCATCCAACCCCGGACTTACGACAAAACGAGATAAAACATGTTTCTACTGATAATTCTTTAACAAATCTCAGGCTTTTCTTTGGCAAGATCGATATTCTCAGAATGATTTTAGTACCCCATACAAGTGCACCCACAAAGAAGCTAAGCAAACAAGATCAGCCTGACCATCTCTCTAGTATCAAATAAATATCTATACTACGTGTATCTTCTCACTGAAGAAAAAAGAGACTGAATCTAGGGTAGTGCTGGCCATGATGTCCGTCCTCGTGCGGTGCGTCCCGTCCCGGTTGGAACACGCCGTTCCCAGGAACATCGCAAATTGCTGCATATCCAAATACTGTGTCACCCGATGGACGTCCCCGAGGTGCAACCTTTACCTTTATTTTATACCAGTTATGATTTCCTCTCAGTCTAACAATCTTCTCGAAGAGTGTATCGAATCGAAACAGATTTTTCTAACTACCCATAGCCACCGGGACTGTGCCTTACACGTTCTTGCATCAAAAGTCGGATTTTATAACAATCATACTGTCACAAGTGGAGTGAGCGCGATTAAAAGGATTGCTGTAAAGTGGGTATAGAGTTGTAAGATTAACTCACGGGATAGTTGAGGCAGACAGTTAACTTGAAAGCGTGCAATGACACGAGAAAAGTGTTGGAGTTATTGAGGTAGCGTCTGGGTAATGAAAAGTCACTGCAAGCTCAGAAGTTCAAGAGAACAGACGTGTGAGAGGCAGTCGGGAGTTTGATGTATTCCAGTGAAGACTGATGCCGGGTACAGGCTGTAAGCTGTAGCGGCCGTAACTGAAGTGACGGGGTCGGACTGTGATGCCACCGTCAGGACCTAGAGGACATAGACAGGGCTGGGGATGTACGCCAGTATCTGGGTGCCTCCGCCAAGGGTAGCTGTGGCGTAAGGCCGACAGGCAGCACAGTATCCGTGGCAGTCTGATTCGGGGAATCGAGGCTGGCCATATTTATGAGATATATGTATTAAGATATTGTACTGCAAGGTAGTGCAGACATTGATGTTAGGCTGAGGCCAAAATTTCATATTTTAAAGAAGTGAATATACTGTCGTGGAACTGGAAGTGGAATGAATGATTGAGGGGAACGAGTACTGTATGGTATTTATTGGATTGTACTTATTAATGTTATAATAAATGTGTGAGCCTGCTTGACTGTTTTGTTAATTGCTATACTTGTTTGTGATTGTTCGGCTGTCGTGTTGAGGGCATCTCCCAATCTGGGATTTGTTACACATACCCATTACAGTCATTATGCTACAAAAGTATTATTTCAAAAGCTTCAAAACACTGCTTACGACATGAAGCATTTCCATCAATGCTATCATAATGCTTTCCCTGTCAGTAAGCTAACCTTCAACCGACGCCTAGGTGGTTTTGCCCACAGCACCCGCTCCGCTATTTTTACGGAAAATGATGTATGAAAAATTCGCTTTGTCTCTATAGCGGCGAGGGGCGGAGCGGAACGGATACTGTGGACAGGTATAAAGGGACCAAGAATGTTTTGCATTTTCATGTCTGTTCCGTAAAAATAGCGGAGCGGAGCGGATGTTGCGGACAAGACCAATTAGATTGACACCAAGTTTATTCACTGGAATGACATCGTTCCTAGGTAGATTCGCTGGTTACGACATGGCGCCGCCGTCACGCTGATGTACAAAACCTTCCTCTAAAGTAACCTTACCAACCCTAAGGAAATCTTATACAAATCTACGACAGACTGACGTAGCGGTGCTGGCTGGGTTTGTTCCCGATACCATACCGAAATGTTTTTGGTACGGAATCGTACAACTGGGAAAACATTTCCCACGGACGCAAAGCCAAGCTCTTGTAAGAAAGTTACACTAAGGCCGCTTTTCTCATTCCCTTGTGCTACTCAGATACTCGGCAAATATTTCTGTGATTAAAAGGGGAGAGAGAGGGAGAGAGAGAGAGAGAAAACTAGCGATGACAGGACCTAATGGATGCAGGTTTCATCGCGCACTTTAGCTTACCGTCTAGCCCGGGGGTTATCTTGAGTCTCCCCCCTGGTTAACACGAGACGTCAAAGTGTATCATGAAGGTTTCCTTTTCCACATATCACAGCAATGAACGGATTCCCCCCCCCCCCCACGCCCTTTTTTCTTTTGCTCTTTGAAGGGGCATATTTGGAAGAACGGTCAACGAAAGCCTTATTGTGACCTTATTACCTACCCCCTCCCCCCACCCCCCTAAGAAAAGACTGGACGGCCAAGACAAGAGTCTGCAAAATGCCCGGCACCGCCAAAGTGGATTGGTTCCTGAATTTAACAACTGAAATGTTCACTTAACTTCAGATTTACATGTCCAGGCCCGAACGGTAAACTATCGTAACTCGACTTTAAAAAAATTTTTTTTAGAGATATTTGGCATACTAGTAGCCCTTGACAGTCCACAGGTTGTGTTATAAGTTGGGGAATCAATTCTGACAAAGATAAGGGTTAAATAATGGTTTTTTTTTTTTTTGGCCAAATATCGTAGCTGTGTGTACTAAGTCTGACAGAGATAGTTATTCAGTTTCTTTACTTCTCCTGTAAAAAGTTGTAAAAACAGAATTACGACAGTTCACCACGCGGTCCTCGATGTAGGGAGATGCCCATAAAGTACGTATGTTGGAATTTGGCAATTTTTGACGCCCCCCCCCCCCCACCTCCATTCCTTGGATGCTTTTCATACGCTTGGTCTCAACCCCCGCCTCGGTATGTGCATACAGCTATCAGAATGTTGAATGTGGACGGAAATCGCATTTTATCTGCTTCTTAGGCAGCAAAACTAATAATAAAATAATTGTTTCCATCATTGTTTACGTTGGTTGCCAGGGTGAACACAGACCAACCCACGTTAATTATAGTGCCGTTAAACACACGTCCAGCACAAAAAAAGTACACAAAAATGACTTTTTTTCTCTAGAGGAATGAATAAAGATTGCTTTTGTGACAAAAATGAAAAGTAGCCAGATTGGTCAATTTTTACTTCCCGGTATTTGAAACCATCGATCTACCTTAATATTTGAAAACAGTAACTTGCATTTTACACGGACTGCGAGTGTATTTGGCCGTTTCATTAGAGACATGATTTTTATATTAAGTGACAACTTAATTTGCTGAAGCAAAAAAAAAAAAAAAATTAAAGAAAATTAAACTTGTCCATTTATCACCATAACTGACGAAGTGCACACACTTTTAAGACGGTCGTCACCTCAGTTCTTGTTTGTTTCCTCTCCTTGTTTTTGCACAACTGAGAAATTCGACCTTAAAACGTTTTAGTTTATTCTGATATGAAGTTAGAATAAATCGGAACTATGAAACAGCTTGATAAATGCAAGAACACATCTTAAACAAGTATCAAAGTGTGCATTGGTTATACCCCTTTTTACCAACTTAAAGATCTCCAATTTTCCAGAAAATGGAGATAGAACAAACAAAAATTAGGGTTGCGCAGTGGAACACCCCCCCCCCCCCTCTTTCCGTTGCGTACGTACTTTGTGGATTGTACCATGAAGATGAAAATGGCAAGAGCGACAGAACAATGTCTCCCACAAAACAGCCCAGCAACCTGCTGCTGGGATACATGTACAAATGTTTTGCCTAAGAACTGAAACCAGAACTTTCAACACATGCAATAAAAGTAATACTGAAGTCAAATCTGTTAGAAAGATACAACAACTACATTACTGTATCATTAATATAATCTCATGAATGAAATAATAAGATATCTGTTATATTTTTATCCAGGCATGAATTTCACGATTATGATATCATTTCAAAGTTTAGTTTCACATTGTAACTATTAACGATAGCAATTCTTTCAGATTGCAAGTGCATTATCAACATTGTTCACCGCATTAATTTGGCAACATTGGAGCTTGAAATCGTTATCAGTAATTATATCAAACTACACGTCTGCTGGGCCAGTCCTAATTGAGATCTGCTTTCATTCAAAACAATTACGTCTCCCTGGCAAAAAGCAGACGAGGCCGGCTGGTGTGCGTTGCTATCATTTATTATGAACTGGAGCCACCAGATTTTGATTAATGAAACCTCCCCCTGTCCGTGGCGCGCTCATTTACTGTTTCATTTTCTTGTCTCCTTTTGCAGTAGAGCAGGGACCCGCGGGGAGAAGCTAGCAGAGGGTTAGATAAAAGGGGGCAATTTGTTTTGAGAAGAGAGGTCAACTGAAATTAACATTCCTGTGAGAAAGGCTTGCATAGAAGGAAAACAGGAAAAAAATGAAAAAGATAAAACTGTACAACGGGACGGGGTGGGATGGATGGAAAGAGGAGATTAGAAAAAAGAAAAAAGGTCTATGGCGAGCAAGGGAGATGAGACGATAATGTTGCCAGTGTTTTCAACAACGGATGTTAAATTTAAATTAATAATTTTCTATTTCCTGGCAAACCGTCTCAGACTTGCAGATTACAGAGTTAACCCCAAAGAAAATGAAGCATTGAGACCGTTATCATTTGCAGATTAGACAGTAATAACATGAAAGGAAAAAGATATGGAAACCAAAAATAATAACAAATAGCTAGAAATTTCCTTCATAATATGCAAACTTGTATGAAAATATGGTGTCATGGAGTCTTAAGTCTGAACTCCCCCCGAACAAACAAATAATAAGGTAAAATACAAACATGTGCCTGACTTCTGGCCCAAAACACACCAGATCTATCCACATCTGACTTGCTGCTCTTAACTTTATTGAACAGAAACTCCATTAAAAGCCAGTATTTGGCAATATAAAAACACAGAATTGCATTTCTTTCGTAATAAAATGAAGAAGAAATGAAAAAAAAAGGCAAATAAATATTTTCATAAAAAAACGCTTGGTTCAAAATAACCATACTTCACTTTGGTCACTGCTGGGAATAATTTCTCCAAACAGTTTAAACAATGGTACTGATCCCCATGAACAACTATAAAAATGTGCAAAAATGCACTGGGCATATTTAGTTAGAGAGTTCTTGGAAGTATAATCTGAGATTGTGTTGGCGATGGAAAGTCATAGTTTGAGAATGAATCACAATACTGTGGTGGACTCAATACTTTTGCATGGGCTGGTTTCTCCTTAGAGAGACAAATACATTATTTAAGTTCACTGTAGGGCCTGGGAATCACCCCTTATAAAAGAACACTCTTCACTCTTTAGAAATGAAGAATTGTAAGTAATGTAACTGGTCATTTTTCACCACTCTTGTTCACATTACTCTTGCAACAGTTTCCAAGCAGTGAATGTTTTGTATGCTTTTGCATTTTTCATATCATTTCTTTCCTATCATTAAACTTTAAAAAAATATCCTGCCAGGCCTTTCAACATGAAATGTGTATTTCCTTTCACTAGCATGGAAGATGTTCTGATTAAAAACCATACTACTTCCCTATTTAAACACACAAAAAGTTTGGCAGAGATGCATTCTGCATTGAGTACTAAAATTGCATAATAAAAACCTGTACTGATGCCCTACAAAATGCCTATGCATATCTGATTCACTAAAATCTACACAAAAAAAATGAACAAAAGAGTCCTTTAAATAAAAGGAAAATTTTCTTCTCTAGTTATATGGTAGGATTTTGCGCAACAACAACTGGAGCGACTAACCAGTGCAGTTATAGATGTTAAGTTTTTTACAGATGATGGTAAGTTCAGGTATAATATTCCTTTGGATGTTTTGGTAAATAAAGAAAATACAATAAAATACATATATAAATAAAACGCCTAATTTGCAGTGGATTCTGTGCACAATACTTGTTTGTCCAGGGTAACTTTGAGGGGAACTGATTTTTGTATGTTTTTTTTTAATCTTTCAGACAATGACTACCAGTGTTTTTGCCTGAGCTAGTCTCAAATTACCAGGCATTTCTGCTAAGTAGCAAAAAAATCACTGAACTCTTATATGAAATTTCCATGAAATTTGGTGTGTTTATGGAAATATGGTTGAGCTAAAATAACCTGGCAACCACTTTTTTTATACCTCAAAACATCGACTTTAATCAATTGTTTGTTTACATGCCAATTTTTTGTCACTTTTCATGGGGTGACTTGAGCTAGATCTAGATCTAGTTGAAATATTATGATGAGCTGCTAGAATCAACATAAAAGTGGTTAAAATAACAAAGAAATAAACAGAATGAATTACAAAACACGGAAGTAGAGCCAATTTACAGATTTTTTGGGGTAACATTCATCATCATCATCATTGCCTTTCTCACCCTGGATCAGGGTATAGGCCACCAACAAACACTTTCCATCCCTCTCTATCATGGGCCAGCCTCTTTACATTATTCCAAGTCTTTCCGCTTCGTTGCACATCATTTTCTCTGGCTCTTCTCCACGTTCCGCGCGGCCTTCCTCTTGATCTCTTGCCCTGGGGATTCCAGTCCAATACCTTCTTCGTGATGCTGTTTCCTGGCCTCCTGAGAGTGTGGCCGATCCATCTCCATCGCCTCCTACCAATTTCCTCTCTGACTGGGTTCTGTCTTGTTCTTTTCCATACAATTTCATTGCTGACCTTGTCTGTCCATCTGATCTTAAGTAGCTTCCTCAAACATCTGTTGATGAAAACTTGGATTCTCTTTATGCAGGCCTGGGACGCATTCCAAGTCTCACATCCATACAACAGGACTGACTTCACGTTTGAGTTGAATATCCTCAGCTTTGTTTTTAGAGATATATCCTTGGTTCTCCAAATCTTGCTTAAGGATGTGAAAGCTGCCTGTGCCTTTCCAATTCGTGCTTTGACTTCTGCCTCTGTTCCTCCCTTATTGTCAATGATACTACCAAGATAGCAGAAGGACTCTACATCTTCCAGTGGTTGATCTCCTACTGTGACTTGTTCGCTTAGGGGTGCAACAATTTTTAGGACCTTCGACTTCGCGGGATGTATCCTCAATCCAATAGATTCTGAAATTTTGTTTAGAGCTGTAGTCTTTGCTTGCATCTGGTCGTGTGTGTGCGACAATAGTGCCAAGTCATCTGCAAAATCTAGATCGTCCAGCTGTGTCCATGGGGTCCATTGTATGCCATTTCTTCCTCCACTGGTGGTTTCTTTCATAAGCCAATCAATCACCAGGATAAACAGAAATGGGGACAGCAAACAACCCTGCCTAACACCAGTCTTGATATCAAAGCTGTCAGTAAGCTCACCATCATGTACGACTCTGCAACTTGTCCCCTCGTACATGCTCTTGATAAGATTCACCATCTTCTCTGGGATTCCATAATGTCTCAATATTCTCCACAGTGTTTCTCTATCGATGCTATCAAAGGCCTTCTCGTAGTCAAGGAAGTTCACTATCAGTTGGGAGTTCCACTCTAGCGACTGCTCTACTATGATTCTCAGCGTGGCGATCTGGTCGGTGGTTGATCGATTACTCCTGAAACCAGCTTGCTCCTCGCGAAGTTTTTGGTCTGTTGCATTCTGTATTCGCTTGAGAATAATCCGATTGAAAACCTTTCCTGGGATGGAGAGAAGTGTGATTCCTCTGTAGTTACTACAATTGCTGAGGTCCCCTTTTTTTGGGAGCTTCACGAGGTGTCCTTCCTTCCAGTCCTTTGGAAACTTGCCTCCGATCCAAATCCTCGAGAATAGTGAGTGCAGACCCTCTGCAGCCCCAGCAGCATCTGCCTTCAGCGCCTCTGGTGGGATCTGGTCTGGTCCAGCTGCCTTGCCTCGATTTAACTGCTTTATGGCATCATTAATCTCTGCTTTAGTCGGAGGGTCGCAACTGATCGGTAAATCATTTCTTGCAGGTAGAATGTCGGGTGGGTTGCTTGGTGGAGGTCTGTTCAAGAGGCTGTTAAAATGTTCTATCCATCTTTTTGCCTGAGCTTCCTTTCCAAAAATAGCCTTCCTGTTGTAATCCTTGACAGGAACTTCAGGTTTTCCATATTTTCCAGCAAGAGTCTTTGTAGTCTGGTAGAGGATCCTCATGTGTCCTCCTGTTGCTGCCTTCTCTGCTTTCTCTGCTAACATTCCTATGAACTCCTCTTTGTCTTTTTTAATTGATTTTTTGACCTCTTTAGCTGATGCTCGGTACTCTTCCTGGTTACCAACTCTTGAGCTTCTTGTACGACTTGCATTTACCCGTTCTTTTAGGTCTCTTCTTATCCTTATCAAGTCCAGTGATTTTTGACTGATCCATTCCTTGTGTTCCACTTTCTTTTCCCCAATAACATCCTGACATGTCGATGTAAATACTCCTTTTACCTTAGCCCAGTGAGTCTCCAAATCTACTGTTTCTTCGAGGTCAACAAGGGGTTTGAATCTATTCCTCAGTGTCAGCTGGAACTCTTCCTTCTTGTCTCCATCCAGAAGGCTCACTTGAAACTTTCTCCTCTTTGTTCCTGCTCTGGTACCTTGTTTCTTGAGGCGGAGTTTGAGTCTTGCCAGCAGCATGTGATGGTCAGATCCAACATCTGCTCCTCTCTGTACTATGACATCCTCTAGTGAGCGTCTGAATCGTCGGGTGATGCAAAAGTGGTCAATCTGATTTTCAGTTACTCCATCCGGTGAAATCCAAGTGGCCTTATGGATCCTCTTGTGTGGGAATACTGAACCTCCAATCACATAGCTGTTAAATGCGCAGAAACTTGCAAACCGCTCTCCATTCTCATTCATTTGTCCTAAACCATTGCACCCCATAATGTCCTCATACCCTGTATTGTCCTGTCCTATCTTGGCATTGGCGTCTCCCATTATAATGTTCACATCTTTTCTTGGCAATGTGTCAACTATTTCCTGAAGCTGGTTGTAGAAGTCGTCCTTGTCCTCATCGGTTGCTTCATTTGTTGGGGCGTATATCTGCACAATGTTCATGTTGATGTTCTTGTTCTTAGTAGTAAATGATGCCAATATAATTCTCCTTCCGTAGGGTTCCCATCCCCTCAGTGACCTCTGGGCGTGCTTGCTCAAGATGATCGCTACTCCTTCTGTATGCTTTTTGTCCTCCCTTCCAGAATACAAAATCTTTTCCCCAGTATTAAGTTGTTTCAGTCCGGACTGTATCCAGCGGGTCTCGCTAACTCCAAGTATGTGCAGTCTGTATCGCCTCATCTCCATTGTAACCTGGGCACTCTTTCCTGCTTCATACATGGAGCGGACATTCCACGACGCAATCCGGAGTGACTTGCTTGATGAAGGAGCAGTCGGGCCAGTGGCGTCCTTTCGGCTTTGTCCATTGTCCTTCATTGAATCTACAGGTGCAGATGCTCCCCCTTCTCCCAAGATAAAAGACTGATTTGAAGTACTTGCTTGTGTTTCTGTAACTGGTTTATTTTTACAGGGTGGGTAGTTGGCCCACCGCCAACTGGCTCTTCTCGGGAGACCAGGACCTTTGCACCTTTAGTCGCCTCTTACGACACGCAGTATCACGTCAGATGTATTCTCTGCTGTCCCTCTTCTACAAGAGAGCCCCGCATCTGCACGGGCGGGGGTAACATT
Organism: Onchidella celtica; assembly: GCA_963931925.1. NCBI lineage: Eukaryota > Metazoa > Mollusca > Gastropoda > Systellommatophora > Onchidiidae > Onchidella > Onchidella celtica. The sequence goes on from OZ007573.1 coordinate 42,157,600, forward strand.
GATGTCTAAATATTTAGAACACTTTATGTGAGTTCTTTCCCTTCCCTGAAACCTGCAGCACACGGGGGTCATGTTGTTATATCCTCAATAACCAGCCACAAGCATGTTTCTGTTCAAATAATGACTCTAAATGTCTAATCTCAGAACAAATATTTGGACTGCATATTACCATAAAGAACAGGCAGACAGCCAACGAATACTGCAAGAGAAAAATAGAGAACACAATAACCGAGAGTACCTTGGACTTGGTTGGGAACACTTAAACCTGGAGACCAAGAACGTCTCAGTATTGATAGTGACGTAACCTTTTCACATCATCTAACTCATGCAATTCACTTTCCCCCTAAATACCCTTACCTCATATTAATTATTCCCTGTAGACACGCAATTTTGGGGAAGGTTTGAAAATCCAATAAAAATTCTCCAATAAAACCTACAAAATATGGCTGTGATATCAGGGATTCTAAGTAGAAGGCTGGAATATAATATCTTCACCATTCCCTAAGACTATATAGTAACTCAAAAATTCGAGTTTTACATATATTCAACAACATTGAAAGCCACATTGAATGATCCCAGTTATAGACTCCTAAAGCCAAAAATAATTGCATAGCAAACTTTCAAAAATTCATCGTAACTAAACCAGTTGTGATAAAATAATTATATCATAAAATTTTATGCTTCTCCTGAAGAGTAGCCCAGATCGAATACGACAGTTTTAGGGAACAGTGACGATATGATCTCTACACAAACCTACAGTGTACTGTACATTGTGTAATGCAAAATTTGGTAAACTCAGAGTCTGAGTGCCACAGCCTGAAAGGGTGGGCGGAGAGTCACTTAACTGTAGTGTGCAGCAGTATTGACTGGTTGTAAAGTGAGTTGCTCAGGCCCTGCAGAGGCCATGTGAAAAGGTTAAAAAGTGGAATCTGTCCGATATAAATGTGAAACAAAATTCCCCCTTTTACATCTGAATTAACCAGCAGTTTTAAGGGTCACACCTAAAGCTACTTATTAAAATCACCATCCACTAAGATTTTCTTGTGTTCTACTGAGTCTGATCTACTGATACCAGCATTACGACATGACAACTGTACTCACAGCTGAAACCCCGTCGACAGCAACCGCCACACAGTGATCCCCTAGCATCGTCTCCTGAAACTGCCATTCCTCCGCAGGCTCTTCATCTATCTCAACGGTAGTGTCACCTGACACTTGGCCAGGCGACAGTTCAGGAGTACGGAAGATAAAGTTGAGGCGGCCAACTTCAAATCCAATGCCAGTACCCATGGCTTTGACAAAACTTTCTTTCAGACACTGAAAAACATTACATTACAAAAAAAAAAATCAGACAATAATTCTTTCTACCATCAAACATAGACTTAACAGTGTAAGATCACATTCAACTAGGACATGTAAAGATCCCCTAACATTTGCCCTAATTCTTAGGCTCCATATGCCTTATCCACTACAGCCTTAGTGATTGCTACTGCAAATTTTCATCAGTAGTATTAGTACCTCAAATGAATGCTAGTAGGGGCAGGTGGGTGGGGGGCTTATACATGAGGATAGTATTTTTATCCTAATTTCAAGCACTGAAGTTGGGAGAGGTGCATAAAAATATAAACTAATAATGATAAGTTTGCAAGAAAGGAATTGCAGTAATCTAAGTGAGAAAATATAAAAAAATGAGATCATGATCTTAAGAGAGACTTCTCTTAGAAAAGATGACATTTGATTGATTCTGCGCATCTCACGGTAGATGGTTTTACATAAATTGTGACACAGAAACACATGCAATCACGTTATACATAAATAATTATATTTATTTTTAATAACATTGAGATCGGAGTCAAGCATTATTATGGTATGGTTGCTTTTATTTCAGTTGCGAAAGTATGTGCGCGCTAAAGAGTTTTCACCTCAAAACAAGAAATCATTGTGGTGTCATGCATAAGACTTAAATTATAACAAGATAAGACATTCCGCTTCACACGCAAAGTTAATGTTTAATTACAACACATATAAGTTATTAAATTGAATACTTAACATCACTGCACAGACAAATTTTGCACAGGAAGGAAATCTATTTAACACTGAAACATACTGCAGAAGTACCATGTACTGTCACGGGAGACGCCCGCTACTCTGGCGGACTAACTCAACACTCAAGCAACCTGTCTATACATGTACATACCAAGATAAGCCAGCGAAGACCCAGAATTTCTATCTCAAGCTACCAGTGTACAACTGTTCCAGTTTGGAACAATGGATTGAAGACAAGTGATAGGAAATATGAAAAAGGTTTGAATATGACATAGGGGACTAACAAGTATGGGAGGGTGGAAACAGGTTGGGGTGTGTGTGCCTGGAGGGGGGTCCAAAAATTATTTTGTGTCTCACAGTGTATGGTGTACACGTTATGAAACCGACACAACAATTATATCAATGACATTTAATAAAGCATCCCCATGAATTAAAAAAACTGCAGTGCCCACTTACCCACAATCTGTAAAATGTTTTCAGCTGTTCCATGTCACCGGTTCTCTTTGCTACCTCTGACCATTCTTGAGATGTCAACTGACGTTTCATTGTCTCAAAGAATTCTGACAATGGTTTGTTCCCTGAAATGTTCAAAATAGAAATCGTCTGTATCAAAGACTAAAACCATTAATTTAACTTTAAAGAATCCAGGAATTTCTACAGAAGATGTTTTAATTGAAAACATTTCTCAGGCCCTTCTGGAAAAGGTGAAATGTGCAAATAAATCTGTTTGTTCTGACTGTCTACATAATGAGCCCCTTATTTCTTGATGATGCTTTATATTCACAGCACAGTGAAGAAGTCAAATCTGCATGGCTAGCTTTTGCTGTCTTCATGATGTTATTTATCATATAATTTATAAAGCTTGCTGAATAGTGCGTAGTGTCAATTAAGTGTTTCCGTGGCCTTTTTTATTCTTCTGTTTCATCTTGTAAGTTGCTGTTTCCTCAAGTTACATCGGCAGCAAATTATTCCAAAGACAATAATACCATCTTCTGTTGACATGCCAAGTGTTTTCATTATTTTTCTACCATGAGATATCATTCTTTATATTCCTTAGAATTTAGAGTCAAAACATTTTATGACCAGTTGCCTCTACAGAAAATAAAGTTATGCAGACTGCACCATCCCAAAGTTGGTGAAACTGCACCTACTTCAGTTTTCTCTTTCTTCACTCTCCTAGATCCTTTCATTCATGACAATTCCACTGCCGTCTAGCTTGCTTGTAGTTGGACAACTACATTTTGTAACTACAAAAGTACAATATGATTCACTAATGAACAATGACCTCTTTCGCTTCAGTCAATCACCATGTCAGCTATAAACTTTGCTATCTTTTGCTTGATGATGTATAATTATAAACAACTACACATGATACCTACTTGGCCATTCAACCTTCATTATATCCACACCCACAAGGCGCTCTCTCTCAGCAGCAAATACCACATAATCACCCTGATGGGAGATATTGAAGTTCAGGTCAACTCGAGGTGTAGTTTTGTCCACTGGGCTGGTGAGGAAGGGTTTACCTTTATCTGTTCTATCAAATTTGAGTGCTCGGTAAGGCACATTCAGTATTTTTGATACTGAGTATCTCATAAGAAGACGGCCAACCTGAGTGGATGAGATAATGACAAAATTGTAAAAATGATCTTTAAACTTAGTAATATTTTAAACAGATAAACAACGAGATGGAAACTCCTGAAAGACCATACACTGCAACTGGTATCTCATAAAATCATGATAATCTTAATACCAGTTTGTTTCAACAAATTTTAACTAGGATCAAAATTTACATCACTTTATCAAAATATTCACAGTAATTTTTGGAAAGAGTTCTGTATGTCCCAGTGACTCTCACAATATTTCACAGATTTTCTTTTTGTCTTCTGGTTGAATGGGCCGGTAAAGTGTAGGGCTAAGATTAGGTTTAGGGTTGGGGATAATGACAGGTCAGGGATTGTTGAAGGAAGGTCTTCCGCCCGTCCGCGCCAGTCAAGAAAACACAACTACCCCAGCCCCTTTTTGCCTGATTAGTCAATCTGACTACTGCCCATTGATACAAACTGACTAGACCCTCACGCCCCCAGGTCCATCTGACCATTCCGTGTTTTATGAGTTTAAATTGATAACAGTGACAATGTGTAACCGTAAGCTTTAATTAATAGCGGTAAAAATTATGGCGCGGACGGGCTGAAGACCTCCCTTGTTGAATCTGAGTTTGGGGTACAATGATCTTGACCGGGTGATCGGTTTGTACAGAACTCTTTCCATATGATATCTAAAGAACTTCAGTGCAGGTGTTGAGCAGGTTTCAAATGATAGCCTACCTCAGGCTCAATACTACTACTAGGCTCTATCTAGATCTATCTAGATCTAGATAGATCTAGAATGACTAGATCTATGTTAGATCTGGATCTAGACTCTAGATCTAGAACTAGATCTACTACTAGCCTATGTATTATGTTATGAAATGTTCTATCATTCATCCTAATCTAGGATATATATATATATTAAAAACATGAAGGAGTTATCACTGACACACACACAGTCATTTGTACCATTGCTGACTTTGCATCTTTTTTGAAGATAAACCGTCCAATTCGATCTTTCTCCTCAAGCTGAATGCACTGTGCTGCATGTTTCCACTGCGTTTGTGTAGGATTCCAGCTCCGTGCCATCACCGCCAGACGTACGCTGCGGTCGCCAAACATGACTAAATCTAGGTAAAAAGGAGAGTGTCACACTGAATTAGTTTAAAAACATTCGTAAATCCTGTGACCCGTAAGGCAAAGCATAATAAATAATGTCAATCTGATCTCGCAGGGCGCAGCCATATTAAAGGAGGATTCATTGGAAACGTTACGATATAATTTGTTAGGGAGCAGTCATTGTGAGAACTCTGGGAACCGACAACACAAGAATAAGCGTGGAAGGGGCGTTTGTGCTTAAATCTATGTTACATTTCAGTGAAAATGACGAGCAACTGAAACATTATCAAATGAAATACTATCTTTGAGTATTTGATAGGTTTGAAATCCGTGTTTCCACCCTCTTAAAAAAAGAAAAAAGGAAAATCTGTGGAGGTGCAGCGGAGCTTGAAATAAAGCTAAAATGACGGGGTGGGGATGGGGGTGAGGCTTGTTGCAAAATTCCTCGTAGAAACGAACAATAAATGAGCTATAGAATAAATTCCAAAAAAATTGGAAAGAAAAAAAGACTTTCTGCTTTTGTGTGTCCTTCAGGCTAAGAACAAGACGAAACAGAACAATATGAGAAGGACAGGCGGTCTGAACTTTTATTTTTTCTTTATTTCTAATTCTTTCGGGATTTATTATCCAGATTATGATTTCTTGTTTGTTTTTAGGCAGGGCTTTCCAACATACACCCCCCCCCTATTTTTTTCATCCCCCCACCCCCTGACAAGATACCCCACTTTCATCGCTTACATTATAAAAACAAGTTTCCTGAAAAAGAAAATGGGTGTATATACTGCGGTGGGCATGCGCTCTTAAAGGAAAGTAATGAGCTTAGTGGGTAGTTGGATAGGGTGGGAGCAAGGCTGACTTTAATGAAGAGGATAGGACTGAACATTACTTAAAGTCCTAGAACCACTTACCAGAGAAACATATCTCAAGAATAATTATTCAGTGAAATCAGTCATGGTCATTATTATGACTTTTGCTAATTCGAGAATTAAGTGGCAGGAAAGTTAACGTAAACAAGAACAACAAAACTAACAATCCCAACGTCAATGACAGCAACAACAAAAACAACATCGACAACAACCAGAACAAAAATAAACTCAGCAACACAACAACAACACAACAACAACAACAACGACAATGACAACAACAATAACAATAGCGACGACGACGCCGCCAACGACGAAAAACGACAACGACGACGATGACAACAACAACAACAACACAACAACAACAAGGACGCTACCGCCGTTGTTCACACACCGCCAACGACAAAATCAGAAACAACGAAATGTTGGCAAGCAAAGGCACAGGCAAATAATTAACCAGGAAATTCTGTACATTGGAAAATATTGCATTTTGGAAATGTTAACTACGGAGTTCTCATTACGAATCATATTATATATTAAAAAAAATAATTCCCAGGTTGCAATTGTCATTACAAGCCACAAATCCAAACACACCAAACATTTCGCAAGATCAAAGGAGAACTATGAGACCCCAGTTAGCTCATCAGTCGACGCTGCTGGACACAGAGCTGGACGCTAATGGAGAGGATAACGACGCCAGAGATGAGGATGATAAGAACATCAAGAACATGAAAGACTCCAATCTTTCTTGCTCATGTTCCGCGCCATTGCCATTTGATGGCTCATGGGGGATAACTGCTCCGTTGTGGCCACTCGAGTTGTCTCCTTTTGTCTTTGGTGTGGAGGTCTGAATATAGTCATATTATAATATTCAGCCACTTCTTTTGGGAATATTTACACCTTATCGGCATGCGTTCCTGTTTGAGGCAAAATTATTCACACAGACAAAAGGTTTCATAAATATTATCTTTTAACCTGAGTTTTTATTGTTATTATTATTATTTCACTTTTGCTTTTATTTTTTAAAAAAGTGTAATTATTTTGATATTACATTTAAACTTTTTTTAAAAAGCCAAACTAGTCACCAGAATTCGGGTGAAATTTCGATTTTTTTGTTTTGTTGAAAAACTGCTCTGCATTCTACAGGACGGTCTTCATAACCAGTAAATGAATCAACACTATAAAATGTGTCACATTACAAAATCATGCACTTTCTAGTATTTACTCCCGTATCTCTCACCTCCTACTTAGACCAGAGCAAAGTAAAACTACATTACATGAACTAAAATAAATACAGCTCTAAAAACGCAACCCTGATGGAATGTAGAGAGCTGAACAAGCCGTTTCATAATTTATTTTAGAATCAAAGATTACGAACATTGAAGCCTTTTTTTTTTTTATTTCCCTCGAGTACTCCTTAACCAAAACACGTGCGTGTCTGCTATTCCAAACTGGGCATTCATTTTTCCCTTTCACCGCTTTGTGCCTCTCTCCAATGGGCTATAAGAAGATCTTAACGGTAATAATTTTCAACCCATCTTCTGTTCTGTAAACTAAGCGGCGCTCATCCCGCCGCAGCATCATTTTATTTCAAAGATCTGTCTCCATTTTCCCCGAGGCCACATAAAGTATTTAATTCGTTTATATACATGCCAGGCTCAGAAATTCCTCCAACTTTTTACGACTGGTCATTAGACGAGGGGAACTCTCTACGCTAGGGAACTAGAATTTGTATACAAAGTTCTGGTTCCGTTTACACTACGTTTCCGGTTTAGACTCACTGACGACGCCAATCGTTTACGTTTAAAGCTTCATTCATTCCCCCACTCATTCATTCACTTGCACGCTCACTCATTCACTCCGTCAGATCAGCTAACCAAAGTTTCACAATAAAGGGAAATGTTCTGGGTGTGAAAAACGGCATACCTATTTCTTTGGTTCACAAGTGCACAATATTATCGAATGCACACCTCTGGACTACCGGTACTACACCAAGTTACAGACACTGGTGGCAGAATCATTATGACGGAATATTTTACCTTCAACTCTTCAGTTTCGGTACCGTATAATTGCGGTCCACCAATGTGGATATTTGGAAACCAAAAATAATGATGAACGATTTCTTTCTGTATTTTTTCAGGCGACGTAGACCTCCGCTTATTTTCGTTTTAAAAAAGTATTCTTCAACTTATTACATTGCATGATATGAATTATCTCAAGAACGCTCATTTTCACTAGAAGTGATACAATTGTATCCACGCCTTCGCCCTGTTACAAGTTTGTTATTTCCAATTAAAGTTCAAAATACAACACTCAGGGCGCCTCGAAAGCAAATTTGTATCCACAATGTCCCAAAAAATCTCGCCGTGCACGTGTTTGAAATGAAGATTTGAAAAAGCCTGGCACTTCACCTTCTCAGTAGGGTATAAACCTCTGCTGATGGCTTCTTCCTAGCTGTGTTTAAGGATGAACTGTTTGCTTTACGGCCCATTCGTAATTACTTCTTGTATTTTGTTCCGTAAACCTTTCACTTGTATAGTGGTTTAAATGTATTTTTCCTTAATTTTTGTCCTGAAAGCCAGCGCAGTAGCGAAAGGAGTTCTGTTTTTTTTTTAAAGAATAGATGAACAGACAGTCAGATAATATCGAGATTAGTAGTAAAAAATGGGATTCTTCTAGTCGGTAAAATAAATGGATGAATAAATACATTGACAGAAGGAATGCCTGGTTGGGTGGGTGGGTGGTTGGGAAATTAAAAAAAAAAAAAAAAGAAAGCAAGAAGAAGAATTTGTATCCGTTTTAATTTTCATGGCAGTTGTAAGTTTTCTGACTATGGTCTGCCTTCTGTGACCGATTTTTTCCTGGAAGACTATGTCGAAAATATTTATTCGGTTGTGACAAATTCTGACATCTGACTTTTATTAATTAATTCGTTAATTTACTTATTGAAACAGTGATCAGGATGAATGTTAACTTATGTTAAAGATAATAATATAACATCAACGCTGATCAAAATAAAGGGGCATTTTTTTTTTTTTGGTCAGAGTTCAATTAGTTCGGGTTGTAGGAATCTCCACAATATGACACTTGGATTTTTTCCCCCTCCCAGGGCATTTTAAGAATAATTTGTCAATTTCAGTTTTTTTTTTTTTTGAACATTAAAAAAAAAAATGTTCACTGCAGCACTGTCAACAAAACCAAAACCAAATCAACAGCAGTAACGCTCATACCAGTATCAATAACAATACCAACTGCAGCACAATCATTTGATAGTCGTGTTGCATTGGTTACGGCATGGAAATACGAACTTTTCTGAAGCTACAAAATTTGCACCCGGTAATGGCTTCTTTTTATTTGCGGTAACAGAACTTTGGGTTAGAATTTTCCTTGGGATTTGCCCCGGTAACTAATTGAAATGAGGCATTTTATCGCGGAGAACGAGTCGACATGCCACCGCTTTCATCAGTAGCTGTGCAGGTCTCCAGGGGCGTGGTTGAGGGAGGACCGCCTGGGTGCGCTCTGGGACGTGCATGACCACTGAGGTGCTCATCATGGGATGTTTGTTTAATGTAGCTCCGACCACTGACGAAATGTGTTGGAAGATTTTGTAGTGCTTGGAATGAAGCTTTGTATTATCATATCAAAAAGCAGAGAAAAACAAACAAGAAAAAAAAAACCCTCGAAAATCAGTAGGGTCGCAACAGGGCTTGAAACAAAGTTAAAATATGGCAAAAAAAGGGGGGGGGGGAATGTTGTGTGTTGCAAAGCCTCCTGTTGGAAACAATAAAGAAACGTTGCCATAAATCACAAAATATGGCAAGGAAAAACAACGCAAACTCTCGGTCTTGAATAACTTTCCTCGAGAAAAAAAATCAGTACAATTGAAACAGAATCTTCTAAAAAGAAAATAAAAACTCCTCTTGGGGAAATGATTTCATGCCGTTAGAGATAAGAGTGTTCTAATTTATTTTTTTTAAAATTCTGTTTCAACTGTTTTTTTTTTTTTATTTTGTCAGAGGCATTCAAGATTGAAAGTTGCGTTATTGTCCCTTTTTTTAACTCTTTTGTGGGACTTTTGAAGGTTCATTTTTATTTATCAAAATTCTGTTTCAGTGGTTGTATGTGATGTTTTACCTCCACTGGCTTTTGGTGAATATCCTTTTAGTTGTACACTATGCCATTTTACGTAGTTTACTTTGTTTGTTCCCTGAATAAAAATTTTCTATTTTTGTATTTTTTTTCTATTTTGCCAGGAGTAGGTTATTCAAGACTCAAAGCTTGTCATGCGGACAGGGCAGGACCTGATTTGGCACCTCATGATAATGCAAGAATAAAAAAAAAAAATCTACTCTATCAGTATCTACTAGGGATCCCTGTGGAAAGGCAATACACTTTTTAAATACTAAATGACATGTACATGAATTGCGATACTGAAAATCGAAACAATTGGAAATTTTTTATAGAAATGAGAATGCCCGGTACAATTTTATTACAGTGATAATAATATTGGTATTCCTTAAGAAAAACAGAAAGGACAATTCTGTCGGATTTCTTGACATTGGAAAATGAATCTGGATAATAAAAACAGAATAAAGATAATCGTGAGTATCATGATAATGATAATTATTATTAAAAGGATATGCATCGTCTTTTTCACCATTACCCCCCCCCCCCCTTTTTCAATTTTGTTTTGTTTTGTTTATCTATCTTATGATCTTCAACTTTTTTTTATCATTGGTGAACTAGGGGCGATAAGCACTTACCTGGGGTTGATTTCGATTTGAGTTTGGGGGTTTGCGCGCGGCTCATCACCTGCACGAGTGTATTATAGAAGAGGTTTAAAAATGGACAAGACAATATGAGATCTATTTCTGGCACAAAGTGAAACATGAACAAGGAATGGGAGTGTGGATTTTTCTAATAAGTTGTTTTCCGTGTGTTTTATTATTTTTTTTAAACTAGTCATGCTGTCTCGTGATAATTAAAAATTTACTTGTCTTAGACAAAATTCAGTGTAACTAGTAGCTTGTTCCTCTGCCTTGAGAAGGTCAATATCCCCGTTGGGTACGGCTGCTTCTCGTGATCCAGCTTGGTGTCAGCAACAATGCAATAGGTTTGTATGTCCGTATGTCTGAAGGATTCTGCTCAAGGCAACCACACACGTGGGTTAGATCTCATATCTTGATCTGTTGCCCTCAATCAAAGGTCAGTGAGAGCTAAAACCACCGTGCACCGCTCGTGCGATTCTTCTCGGTTTTCTAAATGACAAGAAAAAAAAACGAACTTGAAAATGTTAGCGGGAGGGGCGGGTGCTGAAAAACAATACTCATAATAGGTGAGAGAGAGAGAGAGAGAGAGAGAGAGAGAGAGAGAGAGAGAGAGAGAGAGAGAGAGAGAGAGAGAGAGAGAGAGGGAGAGGGAGAGGAGGAGGGAGGGCGAACAAGAAAGAGAGAGGGTGGGGGCAAAGAGGAGAGGAGGAGATGGAAGGAGAGAGAGAATAGGAGACAGATAGAGAAAGAGGAAACGAAAGAGAGAGAGAGAGAGACAAAGTGAGAGGAAGGAGAGATAGCGAGGGAGAGCGACAGGCAAAGAGAGACAGAAGGAAAGAAGAGAATCGGAGACAGAAAGGGAAAGAGAGAATGTGTGTGTGTGTGTGTGTGTGAGAGAGAGAGAGAGAAGACTTACGAAAGTGAGAGAAGAAAAACAGAAGTGATAGAGAGATTAGATAGGCATATCGCCAGAGGTCAGTGCGGTGCTATTGGCCAGGGACACCATACAGAACGGCTCCTGGCACCAGAACATCAAAGAAGGCCGACACCCAATACCGCCTGATAATGATCAGACCAATCAGCTGAGATCTTCCACTATCCCGAGTGGCTGAAATTATTTTCAGATATTTGTAAACAAACGCTATTTGGTCAGTTTATTTATTCTGTGTTGCTAACCCTGCCCTCCAGCATAGTACCAATTTTGTAGGGATTCTGAAAAGGAGGAATTTAAGTCTTTCTCCTTCACACACCTTGTTCTGTGCGTTCACGACTCTTTTTTTTTTCTTTCTCACTCTCTCTCTCGCTTTCTTTCTTTCTTACTGCCTTCCTTTCCCTGTCTTTCTGTTTCTTTTTTTGTTCTCTTCCTTTCTTCCTCTCATTCTTTCTTCCCGTCTTTTTACTTTTAGAGAGAAAAGATTCCATGCCAGTTTTTCATGATAAAGAATTTTTTTCAAATATTACTGGCTTGACTAGTTACCTTCTCACTCCTTGATAAACCAAAGACTCAGATTCCTAGAACGTACCTTCATATGATGTGACGAAGAGCTCGCTAATTAAGCAAATTACACTGCATTAGAAGTTTCTGTCACAAATCCCAGACTGGGAGATGTAATATTTTATGACAGGACAACAATCACGAACAAACAAGTTTAACACTTAACAGAACAAGCCATCAGACTCACACATTTATTAAACATAATTATACAGATAATAGCGCAATTACATACATTATATTATTGAAATCAACTGCCGTACAACGGCCTTATTCTCACACACACTTTCCCTCGGATCCACAATCCGGTAGTTACTCCTAAAGGCACTTCGGCCTCAGCCTCTCCCCTCAGGGTCTTAATAGTACATTAATGATTCACTGGCACCGCAGTCTCTCAACATCACCTTCCTATTGCCATACAACTTATCAGTTCACTTGCCCATCATCATGGCAATAATATAGTATCTCATTCACTCTCATATCTACGTCCCTGTCCGTGGCCCGACTGCCACGACTTTATGTGCCTCTACTGTCCTGCACCGACAGTCTCACTTCTGGCCTATGTACGGCCTCCGGCCCTATGCTGGCCTATCACTTGTGCTCATCGAGGTGGCTCTTCGGCCCGTCCCCGACACCTACAAGAATAACATTACATTGGTATAATACCCTACCATTTCTATTCACTCCACCTCTCCTTACAACCCACGAAGCGTACACACACTAGTTCACCTTTCACTCACCATACATCTTACGGTAACACACCTCCATCGGAGTACACACTACTCACTCGCGCTACAAATCCATGAACTCACTTTCATCTATCGCTCATGGCGCACATTGCTATATCCAATATCAAGGACTTCCACATTCCTCACATATACTTATTCACATCATGGTAATAGACGAATATAATATAATACATCAATCATAATAATCAATCAACGTTCTACATACCAGTCATTACTGGAAAGACTCTTCCACTAGTCTTCTCGACTGCTCCCTTTATGTCCGCCCGATGGGCTCTTATTCACAGGTCCGCTCCGTCGGACCTTCTAACTTGCAGTGATAGTAATACCGCGCTTTCGCCTCATTCAGACCCTCCCACTACTCACAACAGCACGCTTAACTTGCTGTCTACTGTGAGCCCTTCTTACTCTACACCCGCTCTGTAGCAATCCCCTTAATTGCACTCACTCCACTCGTGACAGTTTCCACTGAAAACTTAATATAGGTGAAGTTACTGACATAAAACATCACTCATGTCATGGCGATTTCCACCCGTGACCTACATATTATTATATCTGTACTATTAGCATGTCACAAATTTCCACAAGGAGACTGTTTGTGTATCACTTCGGAAAAAATGTGTGCAAATTTAAAGTGCGCATTGGTGTGTGTCACTTGACGTCACAGGACTTGTGCTCCTTCTACGAAATTTTTACTCTGATTTCGTCTTTTTTCGAAAGTTCCTAGGCCATAATTATGTTTCATTCTCCTAACAGTTTCAATTCTTCTTTTTTTTTTTAGCACGGCTAATCTTTGCGGGCGTGCATGCGCAGCAGTCGCCCCCCCCCCAAAAAATATTTGTGTAAGTGCGCATACTCAGTTGCCGTGCACTGCTTGGGGGGGGGGGGTGGGGGTGGTGCCGTGCAGTCGTAAGTGAAACAAATTAATTGACTGGTTAACACCAAAGAGTTTTGAGCTAGTCAGTTTGAAGCAATTAAAAACAAGGTACAATGAAACAAACAAATAACAAAACAAACAGCCCGAAATGTCTACTTGGGCAAGTTGGTCAAATTTGGTTTCCTTGGCAACCGTCAGTGAGTTTTTCGAAAGAGCGTTTCGGGTGAGCGCTCGGATGTTTGGTCACTGGCCGCAATAATATTTTAGCGGTTGTAAAGGCCACAATTACGTTTCAGGAAATCAGCCAGAAGTGGGCTGTAAATGACCTGTAGTATTCTGGCCCACTGACCAAATAAAAACACTAACTTGAAAAACGAAATTTTCGTCAGAATCGTTTGGATTGCGTCTCTGACTTGACGTCTTCAAGCTCATTCATTACGCTTTCAGAAATCGGCAAAATTGCCCACGATCTTTCAGAAAATGAAGATAAAACTGTCTTTACAGCTCCACTTCAAATTTGCTAAGGGTGGAAGCGATAGCAAAGAATGTCGGGATCAGTGTCGTATGGCTTTGTTTCATTTGACGTCACAGGACTGGTGCCCCTACGAAGTTTTGAATTTTTTATTCGCCTTTGCTCCGGAAGTTCTAAGGCTAGGTATTTCCTTGTCCTGAGAGTTTTTTTGCGAGTGCGCATTCCAACTCAACGTACCTAAAAAAAAAAAAACAAATCAAAATTAAGAAAACAAACAAACTCGGCCGTTGTGCACTTGGTTTTGGGGGGGGGGGGGGTTGAAGGGTGGGATGCCGTGCGGTCGACGTCATAATTTTGGGTGTCGTAAGTGAAGGAAACCGATACATACACAATAATACTTGGGAATGAAGAAAAGATAATAGACATTTATTGTGAACGTCTGGCGTGTCAGTAAGGCTGAAAGTACGCCTAGTTTAAGCTACATTTCGATGTCTTAGTCTGAAGAGGCCCCCTAAACAAAATCAGATTGTTTTTGGGGGGGGGGGGGCTGAGGGGGGGGGGGATCATTTGTTACAGTTGTATATAATTTGTATGTAAATGATAATTAAGCCATGGTATTTTGCATAACATTTACATTGCAACATCTTGGAATACTTTTTACACAGATTACACCCACCAATATTGTAATATTTGGAAAATTATTCCAGGCATGCTTCTTGGCAGCATTCCTGCCAATTTCAGCTGTTACACAGCATTGTTTTCTGTTGGCACTTTTTCAAAAAATAGCTTCAACAGTGAGCCATAGTTCAGTGCCTCATCTTGTCTAACTCCGGCCCTGCGTGTCAACCCGTGTATGTCAAAAGAGAAGACAGGTCGCCAATACAAGACGATGTGTAACATTTCCGGTGAGTAGAAATAAACACGGCCATTGTGAAACTGACACAGAGGCCAGAAAAACCCTCTAAGCTATGTCTGTGAGTCTGGCAGGCTGTACAGACGACGGCGCCCGAGTGATGCTGATTCCCTGGCGCCCATTAGAGTTCCTCGAGACTTGTCAAGAGGATTGAATCTGCACGATATCACAGAACTCTTGTTTTCTTTTTTTTCTTTTCGTTAGCTTTCACGATGCTCATTTTACTACGGTTCAGGTTCAAAACATTTAGGTAAACACAGGCTTAATTTGTTTTTAAGAAAGAGGGTGGGAAGCATTAGGAAGCGAGGGTGGGGTGATTAGACTGGAAGAGAAAGGAATGCGGGGAGCGAGTGACAAGGAGAAAGAAGAAAATTTCATTCCACTTTCTTTCACGTTCAGAATATTTAGTCTTAGAGTATAAATTATTAGTTAAATAGTTAGCCGGGGTAAACATGATTTATAAGTCCGGAATAATTCCTATACCTGCAACCTATGCCCCCTGCGTCCTTCCCGCGACAGAGTGCCGTGCGGCAGGGAAACTGATAAATGCGGCACATCAGCAGTTCAAGAAAACACCATTTACCACCTTAATTACGTCCTGGTGAGGGGTCACAAACAAACTAGCTCATCCCTGAAAGGTTCAGGTACCTCACCTTTGCTCACACATCGCATCGTGGGGTAATAGCCACATTGTTGTGTGACACATTTTACGGATTTTGGGGTTTTGTCACGAAAATGGTCCTTCCACTCCTAATTTCATAATGTATAGTGTCATTCCAATCGGTTAACACGATTTTGGGGTATATGTTTGTGACGTAGTGTTGTCCTCTGATTTTACACAACTCTTCAAAGTTTCGATCCTCATTTTCTCTAAAAGACAAAAAGGCACATACAACAACATGGAAAATACCTGACGCCATATCTGTGAGCATTGTGCTAGCTTGCAGTTTTGGGACCTTCGTCTGTACAAACGTAAAAACTTGTGGCTGTTAGAGTTCCATACAGTCATAATTATGACTGTCTTTGGTAAAGGCATTCTGGTAACTCTAGCGGGTATGATATATTTTGTTACAGTGTATTTAGACATTTCATTCATTCTTGGCTTTTGTAAATAGTATCATATCAGAAACTGTGTCTGGTCAAGGACTAAAATAATGATGATAATAATTTTAAAAATATGGTGAGTCCTCGGCTGTTTCTGCACTATGATCATTGTAGCCTGGGGGAGAGAGAGAGAGATTGAGATAGATAGAGAGATAGAGAGAGAGAGAGAAAGAGAGAAAGAGGGGAGTGAAAAGAATACTGGAGGGTTTATCTCTCTCTCTCTCTCTTTCTTTTCTGTATAAACTAAATATTCACATTTAATACTTATGCCAAGATGCAGTGCACTGTATACTGTATCTTGAACCTTCTACGCTTCACCAGTATTCCATTTAAATCGGCAAATAACTATTTTCGAATTGACACAAAATTCTATGTAAAATCATCTGAGATGCAAATACCAAGTGCTAACGCTGCAACAGTAGCACTTATCTGACAATTTTAGTTGAAATGGCAGTATTAGTTTTGTGGCAATGCTAAAATTTAATTATCTTCCATGTCAAGTTGATTTCCATTTTGTCTGTCAAACAAATCAAAATTCGGTATAACTTCATTCAGTTATGAGAACAACAAGCAACAAACGTATAATGATTATGTGACATTAAAGTGAATGACTCAATGTTATTAAAACAGATAGAGTGGGCAAACTCCGCAAGATGAAGTATTTCTTGCAATTTGTTTGTGGCATAATCGTAGGTAATCACAGTGGTATATGCATTAATTTTCTTTTGCTAGGTGAGATTTTCCAGAAATCTTAAAACAAGAAATGGATACAGATGTTGGTCCTGAAATAATCCAGTTTCACACCAACAATTCAATATGACTCTGGGCGCGCACTGTCATTGTCGTGGCAGCGTGGTGAGTTAACATCAGATATAAACATCCTCTACGATCACTTCAGACTTGCCTAAACGATTGTTGATAAACAAAGTTCATCTCAGACTTGACAGCGTAAACAAGACGTCTATCCAAGGCTTGTTGGAAATATCAACCTTTTTTTGTGTTCTTTTGTTTGACGAGCAACAATCGAGTTGCGTGTTCTTTTTAAATGGTCTTTACAAGCGTGTCGAGGGATGAGGGCGAAACTGCAAGACCGTTTGATCGGGTTCTGTTTCTAGAGTACTGGCCATTTTTAAAAAATGCAACTGTGTAACCACGCCCAGGCTTTAACCTTTAATTAAAAAAAATGCATTTAAGAACCACTCCCCAAATTCCCAGATGCAAAGATTCTGTTACGTTTGATACTATAGACCCTTGGTTTCGATTTTCCAAAACCCGTTTTCAAGACTCAGTCGAAAGTCACTGCAGACCTTCCAAGAATGAGTAAATGGACAGGAATTTTACAAGTAGCGGCACATGAATGAAACACGTAGTGAAAATAGAACAGAAGCTGGAATCTCAAATGATTTTGGCCCGGATGATAATATCTCTGCTTTTTTGCGGAGGTCTGCAGAGATTTGATAATGCCCAGGGGCTGCTCCAACACTCAAGTATAGGGCATAGTACTGATTATAATGTAAGAAAGAAGGACATTATTTTTAAGTATGGAATAAACATTCTGTTCAAGTTAAACATAAATCAGGACTGTAAGATACCTTGTACGATAAAATTAAAACGATCAATTTGAAATTTAAAGAAAACTTAATTTTAATTTCATGCTTTGATCGAATGCCTGGGACCGTCGCTTCAGATATCCCCCACCCACCCACTTTCTGCATGCCACAGGCTTTTTGTCGGGAACGTTCAGGAAAAACGACATCATACAGAATACTGGCACGGGTCATCGGCTTCAGTGGTTTGTTTAGTTTTGAGACCATGCATTTTCTGATTAAATATAGGGTACTTACAGCTGTTTTCATGGGTCAGTCTTCGTTTAAACTCTTTATCTTTACCTAAACATAGACAATATACACTGCAGGGAGTAATAAAGCTGTAATTTCGCGGTGACAGGTGAGTTTTAAGGCTTAAACTCAAATGTTCTACTCGGTGAAGTACACACTGCAATATCCTCCATTATTGTCGCTGGTCTGTAAGGACAAAATTATCTCTTCTGTTCTTTCGTTAAAATACCTTGGCAGTGCGTTTTTCACCGGTCAATAAATTGATTCACACATTGAGGACAGCAGTGGTATCATTAGTTGTAACACTGGTGATGGCTGCAGTAGGCCGTCTGGTTGTGATAACAGTAATAGCCCTAATAGGCGTGGTTGAGTGGTAAAAATAGTAGCAGTGACTTGCTCTATGTATGGTAATCCAGTGGAGTTGTTATCGCAATACATGTAATAGAAGTATTAAATTAAATAAATTGTAATCACGGCTTCGAGTTGAAATGGCCGTGTCTGTTTCAGACTTTGAAAAATACCTCAATAAAATTATAGTATGCCCTGAGCTGTGTTTTTTTTTTAACCAATGCGCGTTTTTTGGGGAGAGTTAATTAAATTTGTGACGTTATGTAAAGCATTTACTTCTCTCCATCCCAGGAAAGGTTTTCAATCGGATTATTCTCAAGCGAATACAGAATGCAACAGACCAAAAACTTCGCGAGGAGCAAGCTGGTTTCAGGAGTAATCGATCAACCACCGACCAGATCGCCACGCTGAGAATCATAGTAGAGCAGTCGCTAGAGTGGAACTCCCAACTGATAGTGAACTTCCTTGACTACGAGAAGGCCTTTGATAGCATCGATAGAGAAACACTGTGGAGAATATTGAGACATTATGGAATCCCAGAGAAGATGGTGAATCTTATCAAGAGCATGTACGAGGGGACAAGTTGCAGAGTCGTACATGATGGTGAGCTTACTGACAGCTTTGATATCAAGACTGGTGTTAGGCAGGGTTGTTTGCTGTCCCCATTTCTGTTTATCCTGGTGATTGATTGGCTTATGAAAGAAACCACCAGTGGAGGAAGAAATGGCATACAATGGACCCCATGGACACAGCTGGACGATCTAGATTTTGCAGATGACTTGGCACTATTGTCGCACACACACGACCAGATGCAAGCAAAGACTACAGCTCTAAACAAAATTTCAGAATCTATTGGATTGAGGATACATCCCGCGAAGTCGAAGGTCCTAAAAATTGTTGCACCCCTAAGCGAACAAGTCACAGTAGGAGATCAACCACTGGAAGATGTAGAGTCCTTCTGCTATCTTGGTAGTATCATTGACAATAAGGGAGGAACAGAGGCAGAAGTCAAAGCACGAATTGGAAAGGCACAGGCAGCTTTCACATCCTTAAGCAAGATTTGGAGAACCAAGGATATATCTCTAAAAACAAAGCTGAGGATATTCAACTCGAACGTGAAGTCAGTCCTGTTGTATGGATGTGAGACTTGGAATGCGTCCCAGGCCTGCATAAAGAGAATCCAAGTTTTCATCAACAGATGTTTGAGGAAGCTACTTAAGATCAGATGGACAGACAAGGTCAGTAATGAAATTGTATGGAAAAGAACAAGACAGAACCCAGTCAGAGAGGAAATTGGTAGGAGGCGATGGAGATGGATCGGCCACACTCTCAGGAGGCCAGGAAACAGCATCACGAAGAAGGTATTGGACTGGAATCCCCAGGGCAAGAGATCAAGAGGAAGGCCGCGCGGAACGTGGAGAAGAGCCAGAGAAAATGATGTGCAACGAAGCGGAAAGACTTGGAATAATGTAAAGAGGCTGGCCCATGATAGAGAGGGATGGAAGGTGTTTGTTGGTGGCCTATACCCTGATCCAGGGTGAGAAAGGCAATGATGATGATGATGTAAAGCATTTCCCAGATATAAAACATTCACTGGGTATTCAAACTCATATTGAATGAGTTACATTCTATATACTCCGATGTAATTCATATTTTCCAAATCCAAGCTGCCTTTCTTACGGCAGATTATTTCTTCTGGTTTCAAATTGGAAACGGGAATTATTATTATCATTATAAATTCAGATCCACATTTTGAGGCCACCGTTTATATAATAACAATCTGGGGAAAAGGTAGAAATGACAGAGAAAAATGCAGTGTGGAAAAGGTAGGGCTCAGCTTTGAAAATTGTTGTCGCTGAGCATACAGAGATATATCCACAATTTTATTCGTCCATTTTTTTTGTGTAGATCTTTTGTTTTCGGATGTTCGCTGCTCTCGGCATTTACACCTCATTTTATTCGTCCATTCAGGTCCTTTGTTTCCCCATTTTATTCGTCCATTGAGGTCCTTTGTTTCCCCATTTAATCGTCCATTGAGGTCCTTTGTTTCCCCATTTTATTCGTCCATTGAGGTCCTTTTTGTTTCCCCATTTTATTCGTCCATTGAGGTCCTTTGTTTCCCCATTTTATTCGTCCATTGAGGTCCTTTTTGTTTCCCCATTTTATTCGTCCATTGCAAGGTACATTATTTTTATAGGGATTTTGGTGAAAACCGCATGTTTCTGGGGTTTGTGATTGTCTCAGAATTCTCAGCGTAATGTTTTGCAACTCGCTTTAATATAATATTACGATTCTTAACAGTTAATAATCAGATTCTGAATTTTCAGAAAGTTTTTCCGTGGAGGGCTATGTCAGGAATCTGTAATTAAGATCAATATGATTGCCATACAAAATTGTAAGTATGTGCGGACCACATGGTCGAGGTCTGCAGTATGCCAAATCTCTTGGCAGGACTTTGTTGAAATATCACCTTCATAATCTATACACAGCTGTGGCTCAAAAGTAAATCTAATACAGGAATGTTACTGTTATACCATAATGGTTAAACATTAAAATTCCGATTTTCTACACGGAAACTGCTCTAAAACAATGACTTGACTGGGTATGGCAGATTTATGACCCTTCCATGCAGCTCGTGAACTGACGTCATACTGTCTGATTGCCCGTGGACTTGGCAAGTTGAGACTACCATGTCAGATGCCAGTTATTGCATCATTATGCTAATGATACTTTATAACAGGTATGAACAGAATGAGCTTAGCTGTATGTCACGGGTTAAAGAGCTGAAATCATGATGATCATCATAAAGCAGCAATCCCATAATTTCCTTGTATTTCTTTTTCACCTTAATTTTTGTGATGAAAAACAATTCACGACCTTAGTTCTTGTTTGTTCTATTTTACTTTTCTGAAAAACTGGAAATCTATTAGTGTGTAGAAGAGCTATAACAAATGCACACATTAACACTGATTTAAAATGCGGTTTGGCACTTATAAAGCTGTTTCACTATTCCGATATATTCCGACCCCTTATCATAATAACTAAGGCCGCAGTCGTTTAAGGCAACTTTCTCAATGGTGCCAAAAGTGGAGCTGGAACAAATAAGAAGTAAAAGTCGCCAATTGTTGAGACGTAGAGAGAGCTAACTGGCTCTTTGGAATCTCAGGAAGAAATACGATGAAAATTTTATACATTCATACAACTTCCGAAATTGATTAATTATATGATGATGAATGACGAGAGGATAACGACATGTATGTAATTTGGAAGTTATTTATTTTCAAGCCCGGAACCACTCCTTATCAAGCTATGCAAATTACCATGGACATATTTATATCATATAATTCGTGACCTCAGTTCTTGTTTGTTCTATCTGCATTTTCTGAGAAAACTGGAGATCTTTTAGTATGCTCATGTAGAAGAGACATAATGTTGAAAATGTAAAAAAAAAGAATAAAAATTACTGTTTAAATAGAAATTGCATAGATCATTGATGATAAATAATTTAATTGATTCGTACATACAACTGGCAAATTAATTACACGGTAATGAATAACGAGGGGACAACGAAATGCATGTAATTTCCAAATTATTCTTCAACCATGGGAAAAAAAAAAACAACGATTACGAGTACATGAGCACTGTGTAATCCCAGTCAGGGGCCGGGCCACCCCTAAGGTACGCACGCTCAAGTTTGATGATTTTGCCCCTCTCGGCCACAACCTCCACCCGTACGTTTGTATACGCCTGGATTCAAACCACCCACCTCCTCTCACCCTGTAGAGCCATTCAAATACTGAATGTCCATGATAAAGCGTTGATACTCATAAATCTCTAATTGGCATTTTGCAAGAAGTATTTAACTGTTTCATCCAAAACGTAGACTATAATTATAATATTTAATTTTTATATAATTCAACAACATTTAATTTTGGTGAAAAGATATAAATAAAACTTTTTCATTCATTATCACGACTTAAAAGCGTATGTGTATGTACGCTTTACAGAATTCTCCACTTCCTCTACCGATCTAATTTAAATGCTTTTCATAAGCCCACCCCCCCCCCCCCCCCAAAAACAACAACAAAAAAACAAACCCGCCGCTCCGTTTGAGCATACATACTTTATGGATGACCCTATTGTATGTAACCTTGCAAAATACCACGGCTCCTAAGAATAGTAAAATCTTGTAATAATATGATTCTTGGAATCCACATGTAAGTTCTGTGTGAAATTGGTGCCATGCCTGTTCCTCACCCTCCCCTTCACACACAAGACAGTGTGAATAGCTGTTCCCTCAGAACCTTGATTATGGTTTGAGGTTTTTGTTTAAGAGAGTTTGAGTGTGAGTTTGAGTTGGAGAAAGCGGATCGGCGCGACAACTGTCACATAGTGCGAGTCAGAAAGACGCAAGACGATAGACAGAATATAGCAGAAAGATATGACAGAAGGAGATCCTACCAGAGGCACTCACCAACCACCCGCTTGTTTTAAGAGGAACATTGACTCTAACATCTGCACCTTTGACCCTTCAAAATAATCACTCCTTAACTATTTGTTTTCAGGGTATAAATCGCTGCTTATCAAGTTATGCAAACTACCATGGACATATTAAAATTGAAATTAAAATTAATAGATTAAAATTTATCCATTTCACCCCCCATATCACCAACGAAAATTTATAATTCATTATTAAATAAATATTATATAATATATATATTCAAATAATATTATAGTACATTAGAATACAAGTTGTGAGTTGTGAACTGCGCCTAACAGGCTTCGTTACAATTTGCTCTGAGATAGAGAGAGAAAGAGAGAGTGAGAGAAAGAGGGTGAGAGAAAGAAAGAGAGAGTGAGAGAGATGCAATTCGAGAGAACAAGACTTTCTGTAAAGCGCCTAGAGCAAACTCGTTTGGATTAGGCGCTACATAAATGATCTTCATCTTTATTATTATTATTATTATTATTATTATTATTATTATAAAAATCGCGACCTCATTTCTTGTTTGTTCCATCTCCATTTTCTGAAAACCTGGAGATTTTTTTAGTATGATATGTAGAAGAGGTATAACAAATTAATGCACACTTTGACACTTGTTTAAAATGCATTGTGACACTTATATCAAGCTGTTCACATTTCCGGTTTATTCAAACTCCTTATCATAATAACTAAAACCCCAGACGTTTAACGTCGGATTTCTCAGTTGTCCAAAAAAAAAACAAAAAGCAATGGAGTTGGAACAAACAAATAATGAATTATCGTAGCCTGATGAATGCACTCAGCATAGCTGTTTTGCCATAAAGTTCTAAACGAACACAATAATGTCGCTTTGTGACTTCTCCTGGCGAAGTCTGAAAACTAAATCTTCGAGTGAAAGAATAAATTATAGTGATATTTTCAATTGTAGTAAATTTACAACAGATAAAGGTGAGGAAAGATCGGTTATGTAGGGGATGGGGGGGGGGGGATTGAAAATGATGACTGTTGCTTGCAATTACAAGTTGTATTTGATTGTATACTATTATAAGTAAGTGTATAAATGCTGCAGGGAGCGGAGAGAGTGAACGACCATGCATTTTGTTTCTTTGTTTAATGTTTTCTAAGATTGTTCACATGATTCCTGTGTGTTTTTGAATTGGCCACCAGGCCTACAATAAACTTAACTTGAACTTGAACTTGTCTGGTGGTAACAGATGAGTTTTCTTCAAGTTTAAACTCAAAATATCCTCCACTGTGATGGGCGTTAAAAACGGAAAAATCGTGCAAAGAAAACGTACTTGATACAATGAGACAAGGCCTTGTCGTTATCTCTGAATGTTATAATGTGATCTCATGTGTTTGACCCAAAGAGCGGTTCTTTCAGCTTGTCGGTACATCTTATGGCTTATTCCCGGGCACAAAAAAAAAACCAGCATGACAATGTGATCAGCGTCACTGAGAGAAAACCTGTTCACACGACTCCACGAAACAGTTCACGTGGCAGTCAACACTGACTTGATCCATTGTCTCTTGACATCACCCGAGATAGCTGGCGAGTGGCTTTTTTCACAAGTTGCCTTAATTTATGCGGGACGTGATGCAATCACAATGAGTGACATGATGCGGAATTTTAAAGCATGACCAATTTTGGCGCAAAATGGCGGTTTGTGGAAGAGTAACGCCTGAGAACAATGGTTTTGTCGACCATGTTATGAATTGTAAATATTACATGTAATGACTCAACACAGAGTACTTAGAGTACATGGGAATGTGATCCGGATGAGGGGTCGGGCGCTGAAGGTGGGGTAGGGAGCCAAATGTCCACACAGGAGGGAGAATGAGAAAAAGACAGAGTATAGATCTAATTATATTTTGCCACGTTTTTTTTTTTTTGTTGTTGATGGCGGCACAGATCGATTATTTATTTCTAAAGTGATCTAGGAAGTTTACTGTAAAAAGAGAATACAAAACAAAGGATTTGAAGGGAAACGGAAAAGGAATGAAGGAAGGAAAGCAGGAAGGAAATGTCGCAGAGAAGAATGACAAACTTCAACAGGAACAACAAAAGGAGCTTAGAAAAAAAACCCAACAAACAACCCACGAAACAAGAATATATAAAAAAAAAAACTAGCCTGCATGTACATATTCAACCTCACACAAACACACAATGCAACAGAGAGTCTGTGTGTGTGTATGTGTGTGTGTCTGTGTGTGTGTGAGAGAGAGAGAGAGAGAGAGAGAGTGCGAGACAGAGTGAGAATGGGGAGGGGTGAAGGAAATAGAGAGACTGACAGAGACAAATAGACAGATACACAGAGAGAAAGCGACGGAATTGTAACTGGGTAAAAACTGTATTTAAATTTAAATAATGATAATTTCATTGGTTGGCTTGGTAATTATCACAATAATAATTCTTTTCACGAAACTGATACAGGTAATAAATGTTCAGTTGGCAATTACCGGCTTATTTGACCTCTAGAATCAGGCTCTGCATTTTTCTTTTTTTTGTGTGAGTGTGACATGAGGGCTCATGGGGATAGAACGAAAGGATAGTTTGAAAATTATGAGGAAGGAAAGCATGAAAATGCAGAAAGAAAGTGTGACTGAAGAGAAAACGTAGGACAGGAAAAACAAAAGGGGTTGAATTAAGAATGAAAGTAAACATTACAACAAGATGACATAGAAGTGAAAAACGCGGAGATAACGTTGATAGAGATCATGACACAAAAGGTCTTTAGGACACTGTAAATGCCCAAGCTGAAGTAGAACAAAGATCGGAATTGATTATCATTTGTTTGACTTGCTTATTTATCAATTAGAACGGAACAGACATTTTGACCAGAAGAAAACCAAAAAGTTGGAAGAGGGAGGAGAATTTTTTGTAGGTCCTGGCTTGAGATAATCAGGGGGGATAATCGCTCCCATAACCTGCATCACCACCCTCGTTACGGCAGTAAAGCGCGCCAAAGCCCGATAACATCACTCCTTCCCCTGCTCGTTATCCGTCTCGCCGACACCTCAACAGACGGGTGGGCGGGCACTCGCCATTGATCTGGGCGTGGCCAAGCACCCAAGGGATGTTACCCTACACGCCGTATCGACCCGCCATTGGAGAGCCAGCAGCAATCGCCGGTGACGTCACAGTGGAGGCACGTGCTAGAGAACTCCCCGAGCGGGTGTCGTGTTTCCAAGAGATTTTTAACCACGTCGAGCATGGACAGCGGCCTTTCCCCGTCTTCGCTCTTCAAGTCAGTTTTCTTTCAGTTAACTATTGTGTACATCTAAGACCCTGGCATTCTTTCACGACGGCTATTCCAGAGCACGGTCGTAACTTCGGCGATGTTAGTTTGAAATTCAAACTTATTGCTGTCATTGCGGAAGAGTTCCAGCGCTGTTATTGGATTCTTCAAAATTTTTACTTTTCTGCAAAGTCTCAACAGCTGATAACATTAGACACTTGAACTGTCCAGCTCGTTCACCCAACTCAACATCAAGAAGAAAAGCAGGTATGTAACATCTAGGCTGAAATAAAAGATAATTGGAAAAAAAAAAAGTTAAAAGTACTCTAATCTCAGTCGTTACGTAAATTTGAAACATCTGTTCTTGCGCTGGTGTAATCTGGTGGTAGCAATAGGGTTTATTTGATGGCATTCAGAGACAGCTTGAAGGAAATCATCTGTAGTACAGATCTTCACAGACATGTTTGAACGCGAGAAAAATCAACAGATGCGTGGATCTATACACTTGGACATAAATCATAATTATCTGTATGTGCACGTGAACGTGTGCCATTAGTACATGAAATGCTGTAGCTCTTTCGGCGACGTGCTTTAAACCTGAGCCTGTCTGTTTTGGCTTGAAATCAATATTCACACTAACAAACATTGTTTTTCAATTTTGGCATTTTTCTGCTGATATGGAGACAAAATTTTTAGAATTTGTTTTTTCTGAACAAATAATAATTTTTAATTAGGCCTACATTAATGTTCATCTTGAAAGTACAATCTGACACGTGAAACCGTTTTTAGCGTAATCCTCCTCCGCAAGCGACATTTTGAATTTTTCTTTTATATTTAAAATCTAAATTTCATGTCACCATCAGTCATTCTGAATCTTGTAATTTCCGAACATATAAATTTTCTTTACCCTGTCCTGTGTGTGTCCCAGAAGTCCGACCACGTTATTGAAGTTTATCATTCAGTACGGCCATGTCTCTACGGCCATATCTCAAGAGAGCACTATAAACTTGCAATGCTTTTTACTGTAAATTTTGATACGAACAACGGGAAGTAATGACATTAGTGAAATGGCAATAGCCCTGGGTAGGTGCATTCTTATGTAATAATGTCCTACGTATCCTATGGACAATCTGCATGTGATGGTGAAAATACGGGAATTGTTTATTAATCAGTTTTACTCAGCTAAAGACAAAGTATGCCGCCCCGGCCGTAAATGGGACTGAGTGGCCTACAGAGTACATGTCGGTTTCTCTTACAATAAATAGGCAATGGCAGTACGGTCTGCCACATTTGTATGACAAGCACCAACTTGCTGTTAATATCAAAATCAGCGGCTGTCACTATTTTTTTTTTGTCTCTTTCATCAGAGGCTTTAGCCATTAACTTCGCATCGCCATTGGTTAATCAATTTATAAAATTGTCAGTATAGTTCTTGCAAACTATAATTCTAATTATTTACTTTCCAAAATGTGAAGCGTTTCTGATCCAACTGTCATATTTTTTTCCGTCTTCAACCTTTTTAGATCAGTATACACTGAAAAACTGCATGTAGAGCTACAGTGGATTAGAGTTGCTGTGAAGTTTGCAGGAGAAGTTCAGTGAAGTTACAGAATGACTATCTACTGGAATTCAGCAATAATGTATCAACAGGCAAAACCCGGATGTTCCTTGAACTACGAATTTACTGGTTGTTTGATCTGACACCGCTCTGTCCAGTTCCCAGTGACAGACAAACGCACGGGACAGGTTCTGCTCACAGTTTGTGATTTACATGACCAGTTGTGTTGTAAAGAATTATTGTTGATCTAGTCAGCACCATGAGCCTCAGCGTGGGTAGTTATCCTCAGAGTTATCCACATCACCCACAGCATCATCAACCTCACCACTACCACCATCCACATCACGCATTGTCCAATGGCGGCATGGGCGCCACCGCACCTGGAGGTAGCATGCCCTCCCCGGGCACCGCCCATGACTTCTATTCCACTTACTCCCATCACCAGATGAGTAGATATCCAGACCATCCGGATTCCGCCACTGCTACAGCTGCAGCAGCAGCCGCTGTCGCCGCCTCCGGGGGATACTTCCCCAACTGGATGTTGTCTCCCCCAGATCTGGGCACCGTCTCCGGGCACATTCCCGACGGTTACCACAGTTTCGGAGCCCCGGCGGCCAACTCCCCTGGAGGGACGCACTATCAGTCTTTCATACAATACGAAAACGGTGTTCCCATACGCTGTATCAAACGTCGTGTGACGGCCAACAAAAAAGAACGCAGGCGGACACTCAGCATCAACAACGCTTTCGCCCAGCTGCGGGGCTGCATTCCCAACGTCCCCTCCGACACTAAACTGTCCAAGATCAAAACTTTGCGACTGGCCACCAGCTACATCTCCTACCTCATGGACATTTTAGCCAAAGATGACCCTCAGCTAAACAGGTCGGGTTTCAAGGCAGAGCTGACCAAGAAAGTAACGTGCAGTCAGGTCAGTGCAGGCACCAACGCCAACTGCACAAATAATAACACTAGTAACAACAATCACAATCACAATAACAACAAGGGCGACGGGACTGTTACGTCAGCAATCTCTCAGGCAAGGACAATACTGGAGCGGAATGAGGACAAGAGAAAGAGAGAATCGGTAAGTCTCGTTAGACACCCAGTGTGTTTTTCTGATTTAAGACTCTCTAAATCTGTGTATCTGTCTGAAAGGATGTTACACGTTTGATCTGAACATTAGACGTAAGTGGGTCTTAGAGCCGTCTTAACGCATGGGCACGCTGGGCAATTGCTCAGGGGCCCGAGGGGTTTAGAGGGCCCCATGCATGCAATTTTACATTGGTTTTTGAAACGGGGACTATTGCTTTGCCCAGGGGACCATATTGAGGTCAAGGCAACACTGGTTTGAACATGCTCTTGATCTGCAAAGTTAAAGTTTAACTCTTGAAGTTCATGATAACTGCGTTTGCAAAGGTCAAGCCGAGGCGCGTCTGAAACCAAACTCCTTGAAAACGGAGATCAATCTCGGCACTAAGAACAAACCTGTCTCCTTCGGGCTCATCAAACTTACCCTTCCCTTGTATTTACAGTTTTAACTCATAATTTTAATAATATTTTTAATATCAGTAAAAACCATGTCTAATGACATTTCTTAAAAAAAAATTTTAAAAAATCGAGCTTATAACACCAATTAAATGCTGATGTTTGACAAGTGACCTCTCTTATCCCGATATGGAAATAATATTATTATTAGATCTGTAATTGTAGATAGATATATTTCTTTCCCGTTTGCTTTCTTCGTAATTATTTTTATTATTAGTTAGTGGATTAAAATTAAAAATTAATTGGAAACGGTAAAGTTTGTTATGGTCTTTCATGTAGCGGTCATTTATGTGAGCGTATTTATCATTTAAGTGATTGGCCTTCATAGTCCTTAAATGTGCAGTTTCAAATTAATTGAGTAGACCACATTGTTTAATCTTACAGAGTGCAATAAGGTCCGTATCGAATTACGTACCGTGAAATGCAGGTCAAATCTCAAAAGTTAAAACCCAACAGATTTTGCTTAAATCAGATTACAATCTTCAGACCCATTGTGCCTTTGTTGGATGTTCAGCGGCGGATCTATTAAGACACTAATGAAGCCGGTAATCCCGGCGGGGCACTGAAGAAACTTTTTTTTAATGAGTGAATGTTGGAGCTTGTTGAATGTTTCCCTATTGTTGCTGGTTGTGAAGGGGCCCCAGAACAGTTCAGGCTTCAGGGTCCTAAAAATGTAGGTCCGCCACTGGCAATGTCTTTACAAGATCAAGTAGTGATCATTTCCCGACGACACTGTCAGTCTCGCCAACAGTTTTGTTGCCACTACGGACAGTTTAACATCTGAAGAAACGAACATGTTCTGTTCTTCTGTAATGAGACACATTGCATTTTGATCCTAAGCATTGGGAAAAAGTAAAAGAAAAAGAAACCAAACTAAAAGTAGGTTTAGTCTAAAGGGTCACATAACTGAAAGTAGGCGTGGCTTCCGTGTAAAAATACGGTCGTGTCGTCACTTCCGTAGAATTTTAAAAGAAAGTGCAGAAAACTTTTTATTCAGCCTTAATTTTGTTTACTAAACCAACAAATAGGAAAAAAAAGGGCTGCCGAGGAACACTCAGTTATGGAAGGGAAAAGGAATAGAGAGGGAGACAAAGAAGTGGAGACAAGTTAGCCTACCTGAGTCATTCCCTTAATCGACTTCTATGTTACTGGCTGTGACATGAAATTAAAACAAAATCTGCCCCTCCTGCTTTAGGAATAGGATAAACAAAATGCACATCCCTTCTACCAAGTCATTGTGTCATTACTTTCTCTCTTGCATCGCTTTGGCGTACAATTGGGGGTTGGGGGGGGGGCGATTTGGGCACTGGTTTAAGAGTGTGGGTAGTAAGAGGTTAAAAATGCACATCATGGTCTTTGTTAAGGTACTGGGAAAGTATTGGGTGAATAAATCAAAGCATTTGCTAGATTTTAGCACTGCAGATCCACGAATGGAAATAAAGAGGAATACTAAGCAAATGCGAAAATACGAGAGAGAGACACACAGACAGACAGACAGACACAGAGAGAGACAGGGAGAGAGAGAGAGAGACGAGGCGAGGGCTCTTAAGTTTACTACTTTTCGATGCGAGAGTTCCAAGCCTTAACTCTGAGAGTGACATTTATAGTCGCGAAAGTCATGCATGAAAGCCGCGAGTAAACACCAAAATGAGATTTTATGTTGAAGAGAAGTGATGAATTGGAAGAGCTGGATACATTTCTAGCAAGGAATCTCACTAAAACTGTTTAGCACTGTCGTGCAGTGGAAAACTGATCTCTGTAGTAAAGAGCAAGCCACAAGGGCTATTTTAGAATAGATTCACCGGCACTTTCACTGACAGTCGGTAATCAAATGGTCATTTCGGGATTTAACTCTTGAAATGCAAAACATATTACATGTACATGTATCTGCACAAAAGTTACATACATTCATGTTTATGGTCAGACTTTTTACTTTAAGAGCCAATTTTTTTCCCCCGGAATTTGTGTGGATTTCCTGCTATTGCTAGGGCTTTTGCAGATATGCCCTTTTCTTCCTGTTTATTGACCCCCTAAGTGCCGTCATATTCAAGAATTCGGCTTTTTATGTAAATCTCAGACACACAACTTTGTTTGCGCGTTCATCTTTGAAATTTAAAGTTACAAACATTTCTTTAACCGGGAGTAAAATTTATTCTATGTTGTGTTCATGTTGATGAATTTACAATGCCAACACAGTGGATGTAGACACACTTACTGCAGGATGGAATATTACAGACTAATCAAAATTTATTTGGGGATTGAAAGTTCAGCGTAGTTCTCTTGTCCAACCACTGTATAAAAAGTATATTTTATAAACGAAGACCCAGATGGAAGAACCACCATAGTCCAAGTTTAAAGATTTTTTGGGTCATTTAAACAATTATCACAATGCCTAATTTTGCCCCCAAAGCCCAGTTTTTTTTCTACTTAAGTAAAGCCCCCCCCCCCCCCCCCCGATGAAACGGGGTTCTTCTTTTTTTCAATTCAATTAACAATGCACTTGGGGACTTTCAGACTTAAAAATTCGCTTTTTTAAAAACAGTTTCATAGATATAAGACTATGGTCGTTTGTCCACCTGGGTCTTCAAGTGGAAATCTTTTTCTTTAAACTCTGTTCAGTGTGTCAGTATTCTCTGTTGCAAACGGAACTGACGAACTTGAAATTTCGTCGTGTCGCACTCCTTTAAATTGGTAATAAATTACGCCATTCATTCAAGCTGGAACTTTCATGAAATAATATTCCAAGGCAAAGTCTAACCCTCGTATCAGATTGTCTCTCTCAATTTGCAGGCCTTCCCCTAAAAATATTTTCAATTATTTAATTCGAGTATTTTCAATTATTCTTCATACACTGTACGAGTATCAAAGTAATAAACGACATTTAAAAAAATCAAAAAAAAAAAAGGAAAAAAAAAAAAATGTCGCATAAAAATTAGAGTGAAATTGGTCCGGAATCAAACTAGATTTCGTAGGGCAATCTTGGACATACCGCCTGATTTAAAAAGAAAACAACAGCAACCACCTAAAAAGTTAATCCTGAAAGTTTCCGCACTTGAACCCCATGTTTTCGCTCGCTCTAGACTCGAACCGCCCGCCTTCTCATCTTCTTGGGCCTGGTTCGACATCGGTGTGTTGAAATTGATGGTGGTTTGAGGTAAATCTGGAAGTCTATGGGAAAGTTCTTTTTATTTCTCCTCTCTTCTGATGGCTAGAACTTAGTTGATGCTAGACCACACAGTGAGAGTTACAGGAGGGGAGGAAAGGAGGGGAGGGTGAAAGGGTAGCGGGGTGTGAATGAGAGGCGACAAGAGAGATGTCCAGGAAGACAGTTCTAGCAGTTAACTCTTGTAGTTTTGTCCAGCAGTAAATGTGTCACAGTTTTATGGTCCACGTTCTTACCAGGCTTTCTCTGGCGCTAGCCGGCGTTAGCCTATTTCCTTCCTGCCGTTGGTTAATTAAATCTTATTTCCCTTGTCATTAGTAGCGATCCCCTGTTGATTCCAGTTTGTTTATGCTCCTATCACGTTTTCAAAATTAGTTTTTTTTATTTTTTATTTGTTCCGGTATTTTTTCTGCTGTCCTTGTTTTTCACTTTTCGGCACTGCTCCATGGTTCTTAAACGGTGAGCAAAGCCTCAGTGGCATCCACATGGAAGGCTTGCCCAAAGCCGCTGAATCTCCGGTTCTACTGCATAATTTTTTTCCATAACTGTATCCGTTTAATATGTGTTCATTTCGTTTTCGGAAGAAATGCGTCGTGCAGATTGGAGCCCATAACGCAGAAAAGTAATCTCGTGCATGACACATTATATGTCACAAAATGATATGTATGTCTTTGTGATTTCGGAGATGTTTCAAAAAGGGAATGGAGCTGATTGAAATAATAATACTAATAAAACATTGAATTTAATTAGGTGGAAAGGACTGGATATTTTATATCGTGTCCAAATCAGACATCTTCTACTGAAAGCCGAAATGTCTGTGTAATGGGATGACAAAAAGCAAAAGTTTTAATTACACTGACACGAAATTAATGAAGGAAGCCGGTAGTATTACATGTATATATATGTAAACACATATACTTTATTAAACGTTAAAAAAAAACAACAAACGATGAAAGACACTCTTCAAAGCAAGAAACATGAGAAAACACCCAAACGATAATTATTGTACTTATTGGAAACGAAAGCAAATATCCGGTTTATTACATGTATTGATAAAAACCTCCTGGCAAATCTCAGATTGCATTACCTGTATGATTGAGTGAACAGAAATAATAACCAGCATCTAGGTTATTAGGACCTTTGAGATTCGTATTCGTGTGGCTATCGTTTATCTTCTGCCTTCAGTGCAAACATTGAAATGTGAAACATGTTAAGAAGAAAATGGATGCAAGAGCAAATTGGTCGAGTTTTTTTTTTTTTGCAAAATGGTCATATCAATTATGTCAAAAACAAGAATAATGAGGGAAAAAAAAAACTTCAGGAAAAAAAACAACAAAAAAAAACAACAACAAACGGCTTGTTTGAAACTCTGACATTGTTTTTGCCTGGTCTAAATGTCTCAGTTCTGGAATTAATGTTATCATCAGTCTGTCTTCTGTGTTCATGTAAAATCTCTACTAACTTGTATTGTTTTTTTGTTTTGTTTGAGCATGTACTTGAGCACAACACCAACTACAATATCAACAACAACAACAACAAAATTAACATCAGCACCACTAACATCTTCAACAATAACAATAGGACTGTCAATAAATTTTACTGCATCGCCGTGGAAGAAGCAAGTTTTAAAACTACATGTACGTGCTATCTCACGTTTTTTGTTTCTGAACTTTGAATAAAGCACCGAATAGAATCTGGTTCAAGGCTTTTGTGCAATTAAATTATAGTATCACAAGGGCGCCTTAAGCTATGGTACCAAAGCTATGTTATCTTGTCACCCCGTTCTAATATAAATTTCCATCATATCAGCGTTGTCATTTCAAAGCTCGCATTGCTTTGCGTAAACTGTGATTTAACTGTATAAAAATATAGTCAACGGTGTGAGGGGCTGAATATTTGACTCGTTCATTTATTTTTCGTTTGATTTTGTTTAGGCTCTATACAAAAGCAGAAGAAGAAAAACTTAAATTCTTTAATAGAACGAAACACGGGATTGCTGCATGCATTAAAATAGCGGAAACACAGTATTTTACAAAGGCTGTGAACATTTGCGAATGACAACAACTTACTTTTCTTTCATTGTGATCTTAGGGAACACAGTCATCTAAATAATACTTAGATAATATTTCCTAAAGGATGCGCAATGAAACTTCATTTAGATGAGAGCTAGGATCTTCTTTTGTTTTGTTTTTTTCTTTACTAGTTTTTGTAACATTTTCTTCCAAACTTCATTGGGGTATTTTTGTGTGTGATCGGTTTAATTATATCCTTATCGTTATCTCCGTTCTTCAAATTCGTCCTTGGGATTTATGACCCAAAACCCAGAAATATTCTGACATTCTCTCAACACGAAAACGGATCTATTTGCTAACGCGCACTATCTACCGGCCGTAAAACATACTCGGGGAAATTACTGGGCGTCCCCTTCCGATTTCCTCGGTGGTCGCCGACTGCGTGCACAGCAGGACAGTTGCCCTATCAGTATGTGAATCTTGGTAGGGGGTAATCCTTCAGATACGTCCTTCTTCTTTTCGCAGTTTTATCAGCTGTTATCATCACTTCCCTCATATTAAATATTTTTTTTTCATTGACGTTATTGTTGTGTGGTAGAACTTACACGAATTTCCTTTTGTTACTTTCATTTACTTTTTTTTTTTATTTCGTTGACTACATTTAAAAAAAATGAAAAGTAATAAACATTTCGGTTTGATTAAAAGCGAGTTGCAAAACCTATCTCGAAATCTGAAACACTATCACAAAAATTCCACCTCTCTCTCAATATTGTGGGTTTTACTTAACTATTACTAAACAAATTGCCCAGTTCGCAGATTATTGCGATTTCACGACAATTGTCGCCTCATTGCTTAAAGAGTGTGTTGCATGCCATTAGCCCAGGAGAGGAGAATACATGCAACAAAATTGCAAAAAGCCACATAAAAACAAACAAACCACAAAAGCAAACAAAACGAAGAAACTTAAAAGAAGGCCAAAGATCCGGTAGACGTCATTCACCAGAACTGAAAGTAACGCTTATAAACAAATTTATTCTGGACAGCGCCGGGTACCTCAGCCGGTTAATAATATTTAAAAGCTGTTTCAACGTTGTGGAATAAACTAGCCAAGAAGGCAAATATCCTGTCTATGGACGCCTTGTTTCGAAACACAATTGAACTTTTCTATTCTAAAAAAAAATATTAAAAAATTGAACTTTTACAATATTTACAAAATATATTTTACATTGGATTGGATTGAGTAACAAAGAATACAGCTCCAATTAATTTGATATTCCTAAAAACATACTGAGGTAATCGCTTATTTTTGTATTTGAATGTTTGCAATAAATAAACCCCACAGGGAAACGGGTGTTGCCACAAAATGTTATGGCCGAGAAAACTAAATTTTGAACTTTGATAGTCCATATGTCACAGATAGGGCCTTCTCAGAGAGTTCGTGTTTCTTGCAGAGCACGGTCTTTCTTGAAGCCTTTTTGGGATACTAATAACTAATGCTTGGCTGATACTGTCTTCAAAATAATACACCATTTAGTAATAACTTTTTTATATATAATAAAAAAAGTGTGATCATGCCCGTTTCCTCTCGGAGTCTCCATTTAGCGAAACGGCTCCGAAAATACATGCTAAAAAAACGTGAAAATTAGTAGGTAGATGCAAGTTAGCGTGCAGTTTGCCTGAGCATATTTATATGAAAAGACACGAACCCGTTACATTTTGATACTTTTACATTTTCGTCGGTTTGAATCGGGGACACATCGTCACCTCAATCCGCTATATCATTATCAAGGAAGAATTAAAAACTTGGATTCCTGTTGTTGCTTCTCCGCTTTCGTACGACATGAAAGTGTTGTGACGCCCACAGAGATCACACCCCTCGTTAAACATGCTGGGAAGGGATTCAAGTCATCAGAGTTTTTCTAATCCCATGCTAACTTTCAATTGTCTATGATTGCCAGTACTTTCACATTGAGACATTTCCACATTTTTTGGGCTATCTTTCCCATCGTAAAACAAGTGGACCGGCCATGACTTGTACACTGAACGTCAAACTCATTATTTTCATCAGCTGAACATTTTCAGCCGGTCTTTCGTGTTATATTATTATATTAAAAATTTATACATGTATCTAAAAATGTCACGTTTCGGAGATCAAAATCGCACTTTCTACAGTGCAAGACGATGCTGAAAGCAGGAGACAGCGTTCAAACCAAGAAAACTAGATGGATGAATATAATGTGGAGCCAGTGTATGTGTGAATGAATGAATGAATGAATGAATGAATGAATGAATGAATGAATGAAATCGAAATTTAAATGGGGGATAAAATAAATATTGAGCGAAAAAAATGCATTTTATTATGTCGTAGTAAATATATGCTTCAAAACCAACTAACTTATTACGTGGATATGGGACGATAGAATAATGAGCGAGTGTGTGAAAGAATAAACGGATGAATGAATAAATGAATGAATGAATGAATGAATGAATGAATGAATGAATGAATGAATGAATGAATGAATGAATGAAGAGGTTGATACATTTGCAAAAACTGGAAAAAAACGCATAAATCTTTTTTTTTTCTCCCTGCACTCTCCATTACCCAACATTAATGACGGAGATAATATGTTTCCTCAATGCGGACCGTAATATTATGATGAAATACGGCCCATCAGCAGTCAACATAACAAGGTTAGCACAAATGATTCGTTTCGCCCCACTAACCCTGTTCCGAATTTTTATGTAACCAGTCGAGAGTCACATGACATCATGAAAGCCCTACTGAATTACATTTATATTGATCTCAATTATCCAGGCCCCTGCGATGTTTTATTTTTCGTTTCGGTAATGTGCTCCGGTCGACCTTTTACACGCGACTCCTTCCGGCTAATCAGCGAGCGATCTGATTAATGAAATTACTGGAAGTGGCCAGGTCCACCGTTGATCATCTGTGATTAATAAACCCTGGGAAAAACGCAGAGTGGCAACCAATCAAATTAAGGCGCCAAGTAACAATGAACTTCGTGTTGGCCACTTTGCAGCTGGCGGAGTGATTTTTGTGGAATGTCAACATAGTCCAGATGGTCTTGTTTCTTGCGGGACTGACACATGTTTCCTATTTATCTATCTATCTATCTATCTATCTATCTATCTATCTATCTATCTATCTATCTATCTATCTATCTATCTATCTATCTATCTATCTATCTATCTATCTATCTATCTATCTATCTATCTATCTATCTATCTATCTATCTATCTATCTATCTATCTATCTATCTATCTATCTATCTATCTATCTTAATCTATCTATCTATCTATCTATATGTCTGTCTATCTGTTTGCCTGCCTGCCTGTCTGTCTGTCTGTCAGTCAGTCTGTTTATCTATCTGTCTATCAGTCTGTCCACCCATCCATCCACTCATCCATCCGTCCATCTATTCATCCATCCATCCATCCATCCATCCATCCATCCATCCATCCATCCATCCATCCATCCATCCCATGGCATCCATCCATCCGTCCGTGCGTCAGTCTGTCTGTCTGTCTGTCTCTCTGTCCGTCCGTCCATCGCCTGTCTGTACATCCGTCTGTCCGTCCGTCTGTCTGTCTGTGTGTCCATCTGTCCGTCCGTCTGTCTGTCTGCCTGTCTGTCTGTCGGCCCATTTCTCCATCTGTGTTTGTCTGCTAAAAAAAAAAGCTAGAGAGAATGAAGAAAATACGTGAGGGAAACCCGGTTTTTTTGTTTTTTTTTTAAGAAAGAAAAAAAATGCAGTGATAATAATTACCATGAATGTGATACTTTTGATCATTGTGATAGTGATAATCTAGGTATCCCAAATATTTTCAGTTCTCTGTTTGCTGTTGAACAAAAACATTGTTATTTGATCATGGGGAAATATCCTCGCCTATTTTTATGAACCCAACATGACGTCGGATCTCCCGAGGTGCCACTGATAGGCCTCCTCACATTTCACAGTTCCGGGAATGAAAGAATTTCAGAAAAGATAGAGACCATTTATTTGATTTATCTGGAAGATGCCGGTGTGCTACTGATGTTTGATGCGTAAGTGTGTTGTTATTGTTGTAGTATAAACATAGGGAACATTCGAGAAATATAAACTTTTATTTTTGGGATTTTTGGACAGATGGAACAAACAATAGAATAAAATTAAATGAGGTATTATGTATTTGGGAGCCATTCTATTTAAATACCGGCTAATCTAGTGTGAAAGAGAAACACCTTAAAAAAAAAAGGAGGGGTGGTTGGGGGGGGGGGGATGGAGAAACAAACAAAATGAAAATATTAAAATTGTGAACCAACCGGTTACTCTAATTTTTGTTGAGTCTATGTGTGTGGTGGGGGGTGGGGAGGAGGGAGATTATAAAGTTTTTTAATGCCCCAAAAGCAAAATGATTGTTTCGTTTTCTTTCTCATGGTTTGAATTTGTAACACATAACGCAGGTTGAAAAGTTAGAGAAGAATAGAGTTGGTCGATTCAACTCTAGGAAATCTGAGATGAAATTAACGCACTACACATTTAAAATTATTCTCCATCGTTTATTTCGTTGATAAAAATGGAGGGTAATGGGATTTGCCATTTTTGGCCTTGTCGGCCTACTTTCTCCAAGTTTTTCCAGAATGAAGTGGTTCTGTAGGGACATCGGGACATGTGGCATCATTAATATAATGTTTCTGTTTCTTGTTGTTTTGGGAGGCAAAAGAGTATTTTTCCTTGTAAGGAACGGAAGGTAAGGCTAAAAGTATTTTGTACTGTCTGTGTCAAGGTAAAAATAAAACAAAAACCAACTTCCATACTTTCCCCCCATTATCGTAAAGCATTACATACATGTATTACAAATGTCCCTACCGCAGCGTTTCCTTTCCTGAAATTCTGCCCAGTTTCCCCAATTGTATTCCTTTGTTTAAAGTTTTATGCTATTGTAAGTTTATGTGTCACAAAAGCTGTAGTGATGTAGGTTTCACAGTATGACCATAATCATCAGAATCGACATCTTTCCCTTCAGTGACAGACTGTGAGATCGATACCGTGATGTGTGCTGGGCGAATTAAGACTGACTGCCACTTTGTTTATCTGTAACCTAAGACGGGAAATTTGTCCTGCACTGGCCCACTCCCGCGTGACGTTTTATCCAATTACAATTGACTAGCGGCCCGCGGCCACCGCCCACACCACACCCGGCAAGCATGCGCCACATCTGTGTGATCGGCTATTGTCGGGAAAAACGATTTCGATGCTCCCGACAATTACCGCAAAACATAAAACACACGGACGCCGTTCTGTG
Organism: Onchidella celtica; assembly: GCA_963931925.1. Taxonomy (NCBI): domain Eukaryota; kingdom Metazoa; phylum Mollusca; class Gastropoda; order Systellommatophora; family Onchidiidae; genus Onchidella; species Onchidella celtica. The sequence goes on from OZ007573.1 coordinate 42,197,083, forward strand.
ATCTGGCATTGTGTCTGGTCGCGTGGCTGACCAAATGATGCCACTGGGTCAGTGATTTATATGTTAATTACTGCGGATTGTCCAGCAAATCGACGTCCAATGCACCAGAAATGATTTTAAAATAGGGCCACAGTAATTTGTATGACACGGCGTTCGCTTTTGGCCTGAAATAATGAAGAAATTAAACACTGTAAAATACAACAAGGCCGGGCTTTCTAGTTAAATAAATTTTAAAAAAGGGGTGGGGGCTAGTCAATCAATTTTATATCATCCTACTGCATGTACTACTTATTCCAAATCCACTTTTCACGAAAACAACAACAAACAAACAAGGTCATAATCTGGCAAATGTTTCATGTTATTCCCACACAACCAAGGAAGTATCCCACCTCTGGGGAAGAGTTAAAAAAAGTTGTTGGCAATACTGTAAAAAATAAATACCAAAACTTGGCAAGCAATTGTCACTAATTTAATGTGCATAGGTGGAGAAGGAATAAGGCAGTACTGAGGGGACACACATTCCAGTGCACATTGAACATGTCGGTTGCGTTGCATTGCATTTTACTGACAGAAACCACAGATATTGTGCTCTACGTCAGAGAATGTGGTGCATGTATAAAGTAACGCATTAATGCAGCCCGACAGAACAACTTTACGTCACAGTGGGTGGTGCATGTTAATAATAACAACGCAGTGTTCTCTATTTTTGTAGTCTGCCGAAAGAACAGCAAAACATGATTTAAAATGAGTAAGTTTCGAATTTGTTTCTAGTTGGTTTTAAATAACTAAGTGTATATCATTCCCCTGAACTGCACTTTGTTTCTATGACCATAGTTATCTGTGCAAAAGAAATACTTATTATCAGTTTAGACATTTTCTAGATAGTTTTATTTTGCAATAAATGTTCATAATGCTAGATGCGATTATTTGTTCCTTATCTTTTGATTGTCACTTCTTTTTCTTTCCTTTCCCTTACCTCTGGCGATTAGGCCCTGTTTTAAATGTTTCTCTTATTCTGTTGTCTCACAAATCATGTTTATGTTTAGTAAAGTTCTCCTTCAACAAAAGCATTTAAGCTTGTTTCAGGCCAATTTGTTAAGCCTTTCTTCGTTTCCCGTTTTCTTCAGACATCTATTCACCGTCTCTATTTCCTTGCCAGCGAATCATTTGTTTATTTGTAAATAAAAGCAAGAAGATTTATGAATAAGCCGGAATTAAGTTTATCTGGAAAAATAAGAAAAGGAAGGTGCGGGGACAGGGCGGGAGGAAAGATTACAAACTAAAAAAATCTTTTAAAAAAATAGTTCACATCCGGAATTGTTCGGAGTAAGCCGAAATGTCCATCATCCTACGACCGAAGTCTCCCGAAGACTGCCGAAGAGCTGTTGAGCCGCCTGCGTCATGTATGTTTCCACGTATTTCCCTGGCGCGATGACATCCAACATTCCGAGGTCTTCCCCTCCTTGGCGTATTTATAAACCAAGGTGATCACGGTTGTATACAGAGGCTGCTCTCAGAGACGAGCTTCGGTTCCGGAGAAAATTGGTTCCCACGCCACGTTTACAACATCTTCACAAAATAAAAAAATAAAATCTACGGTTACCAAAAAGAAAAAAAAAGGGGGGGGAAGAGAGAATAAAAAGGGATGGGGTGGGAGGATAATGAGTGAATCATTAGTGTACGTTTCAAGTTCACATGCCAGATTGGACACGTTAATTGCAGACTAATTTGTTTTTCTTAAGCTGTTGAAAGTTTACAAAAAACGAAACAAACATAACCTTTTAAGAATCTGCTCAAGCAGAATGCAAGATTGAAAGAATCCCCTACCATACTAAATATAATTATGCCAGGTTCGGTCTTCATTTCCACAGAGATAAATCGGGCGGAAAAATGGAAACAGTGACAGCATTGCAAATTTGTGCGCCCTCTCGCGCCTGGTGATCAATATCGTTGAACTTACACTACAGCGTCAGAGTCTCGTCTTTGCGCGCGACTTTTCCTTTCAAACAAATCCGCGTGTGCATGCTGTGGTGCAATGCGGTACCAAATGGGCTCAGGCGCGAACATTTGGGAGAACGCATGGCTCCTTATCACAACAAAAGGAGGCTGGAAACAGTTCAACAAAAACAATGTTCGTAAACGATGCAAAGTGGTGCAAAACAAAGGCCAAGCACACAACATGGCGACCCGTGTGTTTCACGTGTGCATGTTTTCTCTCCCGCGTGTGAGATGCCATTTCTGGATCGATGGGAACGCGGACAAAAAAACATTAAAGAATTACAAGCTAAAGCGTTCATTATCATCTTTTGCTCATGACAGTTACGTGAATACATTGCAACACCGTCATCATCATAAAAAATAGCGTCGTCAATAATCGTCATCATCGCCATCATCGTCATCTTTTCAGGTGTAAAGATAACAAGTTTTGAGAAAATTTTCCAATGCAATAAAGTTTATACTGAACTATTTAAGTCTATTTGTGAAATGTAAATGCAGGAAGCTCTGAATACCAAACATGAATAAAGTACCCAAAAGACCGTGAAAGACACAAAGTGGTCGTTATCATGCCGAGGTATCGTAAAACCCAAAGTCAGAATCAAACGATCACCATTATTATTAACATAGTCATCGGGATGAATAGAAAGATACAAGTCGCAAAGACCAATGTTAGCAGAGAGAAGAGAGAATAAAAAGGGATGGGAAGGGGGGATGATACTGAGTGAATCATTAGTGTACATTTTAAAGTTCCTATGCCAGATTGCACAAGATAATTGCAGACTAATTTGTTTTCCTTAAACTGTTGAATTGAAGCTTACAAAAAAAAAAAAAAACTGTACAAACATAACTTAAGAAACAATAAATTCCAAAAGAATTTGAAATAGGAAAAGAAAATAAAGAAAAAACATACGCACCGTAAGTCCTTTTTGAGATAGGGCAATATAAGCCTTAAAAAATGTTCAGATTTTAAAACAATGTTTCTAAGATACATTGACATTTTTTTTACTCACATATTCTAAAGGTATGTCACAGAAGTAAGATTCATGCCGTTAGTAGTATTAGTAAGTGAATCAAATCTATGTAAATGCAGTTCCCAATAACAATAGACATCAGTGTTCTGCGCAACCATTGTTGTTATGAATCAAACTTTGCACATTAATAGAACAAATATCACCTTTTGTTTTTTGTATGAAGACGACTCGGTTGTCAAGCTCTGGACTCTGTTACAGAGCCTGGAACATGTTGCTGTTCCTTCGGACCGCTTTGTGCCGCGTTTTTTTTCTTTCTTATTTTATTCAACAGAGCGAACTCCGGAAATCCATTTCCGTTCGTTAGATAGCGTTGCCCACCGGTGCATACACAAAATAGTCTTCCAAAAAAACTGACAAAAAACCAAGGAAAAAGGAGCGAACAACGTCTGCACTTGTAAACTTTGTTTTTTTTAACTTTTGGTCATTAATTGTGTTAATTGCAAGACGTGTTTTTACATTCCCATCGTTTTGGTAGAGAATATAATCAGATCAGACTAATTAAGTTGTTCACATAAATATTTGATTCATTCGCTGTTCAGTTTTTACGGAACGTTGGCGGCAAATGAGCGAAGCCAAAATTTAACGATCGTACCGAACTCGTAAGTCGGCAATATAATCTTAGAACTTGCTTCATCGTCCATCATTCTTTTGCGGTTGTGTATGCGCGAGCGAGCTCTCGTATGTTTTAATGTTTTGTTGCGTGGGGTAGATAGGTGACAAAGAGTATTTCTAATTATGAGAGAGAGAGAAAGGGAGAGAGAGAGAAAGGGAGAGAGAGAGAGAGAGAGAGAGAGAGAGAGAGAGAGAGAGAGAGAGAGAGAGAGAGAGAGAGAGAGAGAGAGAGAGAGAGAGAGAGAGAGAGAGAGAGAGAGAGAGAGAGAGAGAGAGAGAGAGAGAGAGACATGGTACTGCATTAGTTTGGCTCTTCGCTTGTTTTTCTTTGTTAATACGGGACCAAGTAAAAACGAAAATTTTCACGAGGGAAACTATTAGAACACTGGCGAAATATACAACACTGAACAGTTCGATTCACTCACTACTGTCACAAAACGAGACACTGTTCATTAAAGTTATGTGCGTATATTCCTGTCAAACTGTCATTAATCACGTACTGACATGGAAAAGGCTTTGTGAAAAGTTTAATAATAGAAAACCAAGCTAGTAAGCAGGCACACAATCACCAACCAGCAAATCAACCAACTAACATGCAACCAACCAACCAACCAACCAACCAACAACCAACCAACCAACCTTACTTAGCCCCGTAAATTAATCTGCTTTCTTGCGTTAGATACGCAAGTTTTTGACACTTCTAGAAGTAGTGGTGGAAAGAATTAAAAAATTTAAATGATGTGTGGCTGTCACTGACTGGGATGTGGCTTCCAATTGGGCACCGTAAAAAAGCACAAATTGGCCTTTATCATGCCGACGCGCTGTTATACCCAAACTCTAACGCAAGGCTGGGGTTATTAGAATAATAATACTAATAAAAAAGGTTGACTTTCATCCTGTCAATCAAACCTGACGTGAAATAAAGCCCAGTTATGCCATGCCCTAAATCAGAAGTGAATACTGTATACGCTGACTTGAGGATTTACATAAGGTACGGTGTCACCTCCACATCCTAGCCAGAAAGAAATAAATAAGACTCGTATTCCACAGAAGACGTTGTCTTGTCAGCCGTTCACCTTCCTGTCTGGCGTCAACCTTGTAGTCACAAACAGGAGCTCCATGACATCAGACACAATAAACCTGGCTTGGTTTGAAATATTGTAGCAAATTTTGATTTACAGTGAACTGTCAGACCACCAGTTTTTCATCCCCGAAGCTTATCGGAGAATCGGGCAATAATGTCGAGCGAGTCATGTTCTTCTGTGATTTAGGGCAAGACATATCTTTTCTTTTTTTCAAGGGGAGAGAGGGGAGTCCTGGCTTGAAAAACCGTTCTCTTTTTCAAAGTTTTTTTTATTTTTTTTATGTAGATCCATTGACAAAATCCAGTATGAATCAATAAATGGGAATTTTAAGGATAACCCGTTGAACACACGCAGATATTTTGCTTTACTCGTGATTATTGCTAGGGCTATGATCAGCTGAAATTCACGGCTAATAACCTACATCTGGTCTAATTCGGGTAAATGGGTGAAAATAGAGGCTCTTAAGAAGTCAGGACGAATCGAAAAAGAGTAACTTTAAACTTAAAACAACTGGCTTCTGAACGAGAGGCAATATCTCTTTTTCGGGCGTGGAATGGGATGATTTATATTAATTATCATTAACATAGTTATGTGGTAGATGGCATGGTTTTTGTTCAGTCAACTGCCGAAAAGAAGAATGAAAAAAAAAAAGGACACAAAATAGAGAGGAAGAAAAGAGAGAAAAGGGAGAAAATATTATTTTCTTGCAGATACCGTCTTTCGTCACGAGATTCCCGAAAAGCTCAGCTGCGCTTAGATGTCCGGGTAATCTTGAAATGTGAAGTTTATTCTGATATGTTTATTTATCATGCATGTAACATTTGGTCGGAGTGACAGATGGCTGTAGGGAGAAGATTTTACGAGGATTTCGGGGAATGACGGTCATGTTTCGTGCTCTCTCGCACTGAGTCCCTGTCTCTCCCTCTCTGTCTATCTCTCTGTCTGTCTTTCTGCCCGCTCGTCTCTCACTGTCTGTTTGCCTTTCTGAACGTCTCTATCTTATTTCCCCCATCCCACTCCAGCTGGACATTTTGAGTCATCAGCCTTGCCTAAGCTGGATCCTGAAAATACAAAATATTAAAGTGACAATTGTGTTTCTTTTTTTGAATTTCTGACAGTGTAAAACGCCTCAGCTACTTACACACTTTTAAATTCTTTTGGTGTATAAAACAGAAGTACATACTTAAAAAAAAAAGAAGTAAATAATACTTAACTTTCTAATAAAACCAGCACAGATATCTGTGTTTAGGCAAGTACACAACTGCGAGTATTGGCACTGTTAGTGTTACAAATCCATGATTACACTGTATGGTACGTATTGTCGTTTCTTTCAGGGTTATAATACTATAGGTTTTTCTAGTTCTTTGCTCTGAACACAGCAAATATTTCAGCGCGATAACTGAAAGATGCCCTTTTGTCTGAATGTTAATTATTAGTGAATGTTGAATCTCCTAATCTCCAGCAGATGGTTGTTTGGGCGCTTCTGATAGGGTCTTCTCCTGTACTATCATTCTGTTCTTTTCATTCGATCGTCTTGTTTTTTCCTAGCACAATGTGACCGTTACCGTGCCTTCGTGCTTTCTCCAAATTCAAACTGAAACTTCTGATCTTCAACACAGATGGATGTAAGAACTTGATTGTATTCTGGGTCTTCCAGTTATTTGTTTATCCTTAAATGTTACACAAAATTATGAAAATTTATTATTCCTAAGTAGAAAGCAGGATATGACTTGTATAATTCCCTGATAATAGAGAATTTTCGCAGTCCGGATAAAGCTCCGGTTTATTTTATCAGAAGCTTCTGTTTACACGTAAACTGTTAATCTGAGGAAGAATGATTTTTTTGTCACGCGAAACGTTTCTCCTGTTGTTTATGTCGAATGCAGATAAAATCGTCTTCATTTTCATTTATTTTTTGTTTTATTTGATTTGTATCTTGTATATGTCATATTTCCTTCTAATTTTTATTCCGAAAAGGAAGTGATAAGAGGCAGTGAATAATGACATATCGGCGTTTCTTTCTTTCCCTTTGAAAACTTTAAAATTCTCCTATTGCGACGTGTGTTTCTTTAAATTGGTTCTTTGCTAACTCCCGAGTCCAACCTGTGCGTCTCCCTATCATTTTAATTTTATTTCAAAGTGAAGCTGATCTCAAATTTCCAGAACATGAGAATATTACTAAGAAGTACGTTTCGAAATAAAGTAGATCTTCTGAGCTTAGAGTACTTAACTAGTCTATGGCATAACAGTTGACGACAAAATAATGAAGACGTAAACAAGAAAGTTTAACCATAAAAAATCTTCTAGTATCACGATCCCCCCCGCCCCCCCCCCTTTTTTTTTGCTTCTCTGAAAAAAAAAAAAAAAAAGCAAACAAACAAAGAAAACAGAACTGCATCTGTCGTCTCCTACTCTTACATATTTATTATAATGTGAGAGATTTGGAGCTAGACATAGACAGTGAACGTCGAAAAAGAAAGTGCTTCTGGTGAGACCTCGAGCTCTGGGAGTTAACCTGAGCTGATGCTCCCTACTCCACTTATTTGGTGCATTGACAATTATAGTTCATTTTGGTCACAACATAGGCGGCTCTAAACAGTATCATGGCGAAAGGTGTGAGCAGCGTCTCTCCTTGACCGGGTCAAGCCTATCTTCCCCTCACTCACAATTTGACTTTCATTGCGCAGGTTGATAAGACATCTTTACCGCCCCAATCCCTTACACACGCACACAGACACACACACACACAAACATGTGCATACACACATTTTCGCCTCGGCTCTATGGAATTCTGACTTAATCCTAAGGTACGTTTTTCACAGCACAAGCGGCAATGCTCTCAGTCTGGAGGTTGAAAAAAGTCCTGAAACAACGGCAAAACGTTCGTATAATCTTCATTGGCTCTACCCCCCCAAGCAGTTTAAGGGCCAAAGCGTCACTGGATCAGTTCAGTTTTGTCTTACTTTTAATGTAACATGTGGACTATGGAGTTGCATGGGACCTTCCCACACTAGTGAGACTGAAACAAATCTGTCTTGCTATCTGATTCCAAGTTTGAGTTTTGGGTTTGAATTTGGAGACGGCACGTCGACACAATAAGTAACAGATTGCAACAGGGAAAATCAAGCCGATAGACAGCATGTAGCAGAACGATAGGAAAGAAAGGGACCCCATCAAAAGCGCACAGTAACCGCCCGCAACTGATTAAAAAAAGTTGAAAATTTAGTCAGAACCGAAACAAAACAGAGAAAAAGCAACAAAACTTTAAACAGACTTGCGCTACTTAATGTAATGCAACAATCGCCAAGTACCAGTCATAAAATTAAAATGTACAATAATTGAAACCTGAAATATCAAATCAACAAAATATTCGTTAGAGATTTTATCAGGGGAACATTTGTTTTACTCGACCAGCTGCGATTGGTTTCAACAATTCAAAAAAAGAAAAACAGTTGAGTCCTGACGAGAATTCTGCATTTTCACACATTTCCCCCTCTTATTATCGTCCTTGATAAACACATTGCCAGGTTTATTTTCACAAATTAAAAAATTTGAGACCCAGCTCTCCTCGGCGTGTATGATTTTATAAATTCGTGAAATTAGAGGCGTTGAAAGATGTCCACCGCCGAGGGAGATAACTTGTCTCTGAAGCTCTCAGGGCTTATCTCCCGTTCCCATGGACTATCAAGGGAGATAAATCTGAAATTTACGTTTGGAGTACCCTCTGAGTAAACAGTCCATTAATCTTCTTCTCCGAACAAGAGCATAGCTTTCGCGTTGTTTAGCTAATAGCTTACTATTGCTCCGACAGCAAAATAAATGCACAGAGTCGCCAACTGTAAATATTATACAGCCAGTCACTTGGAGTTTCGGACTTCATACAGGCAGGTTTGAGGTTGACGTGAAAGAGGACGGTGAAATCAGAACACCAGTGCTTCTGTGGATCTTGCAATCATCGTAGGGAAAGTCAAAAGTAAAACCAGAACGAAATAACGAATCTGCGAGAAAATACGATTGCGGGCCATCCATAAAGTGTGTGCCTGCCATTTTAGCAAATGTTGACCCCCATCTCTCCCCCATACATGTTTTTCATATGCTTGACCACTCCTACCCCTTCTCCTGTGTACGAGGGCACGGTCATTAGAATGGTGAATGTCGATAACAAAATCTTGATGTTTTAAGAGTTCAAGAGGCAATTTTGCATGGATTATTTGACTGTTTTACTAGAAACTTTTTTTTTTTAAATTCGACTGTTTGCTCGAAAAAAAATAGAAGCAAAGCATCATTGAAAAGCACACTTTGACTCCCAGAAATCTCCCCCTTCCCCCCTATACACTTTTTGTACTCTGGGAGCAACTCATTCCCCCCCCCCCCCCACCCCCGAGCGCACAACCTTTGTGGATGGTCCATTGTCGGATGCCTAATTTCTATCCAAGATAAACACTTAGACATAAGTCTTAAAGTACGTGTGCAGAGATGCAAACATATAATATGTTTTAATTTGATTTTAACGTCACGCCAGCCTAATATCGCACGTATTGCGCCGTGCACGGTTCCTTGATGAAAGGTCTTATCATAGAAACAAGAAAAGTACTTGTCGGTCTCCACATTGCCGTAGTTTAGACTCAAATAAGACAAGGAATAATCTTTTACTTTCTCTCAGGCTAGTGACACACTGTGGCAAGTCTGCTTTGCATCTGTTTGGATCCAGTGCGGGAGGAGATTTCTGTTTCCGACACGCGACCCCAGTTCTTGTTTGTCCCAAGTCCACTTTTTACACACCTGAGAAGTTCGACGTTAAACTTTTGCGCCTTTGGTATTATGATAAGGAGTTAGAATAAATCGGAAATGTGAAACAGCTTGGTAATTGCCACAACACATTTTAACAAGTGTCAAAGTGTGCATTTGTGTGCTACATACTAAAAGATCTCCAGATTTGGAGAAAATGGAGATAGAACAATCAAGAACTAAGGTCGCGGACAGCTGATAGTTTTGATGCCCGCGAACTGGAGAGACATGACTTATTTCAGTCTCGCCTGTGGGTGAGATCTCGTGCAACTCCAAAGTCCACATCTCACACTGACATCGAGACAAACCAGATTTGATTCGGTGTGTCGCTAACCTTAAGAATACAAGTATTCTTTCATACCGAGATTTTTTGCGTTCAGTACGGGACTGGGGCATCAGCAAGTCACAACTTAATTCGTGTTTGTTCCAACTCCTTTTTACACATCTGAGAAATTCGACACTAAAGGTTTCTGTTTTTGGTATAACGATAAGGTGGTAGAATAAATCGGAACCATGAAACAGCTTAAGTAGGCCTACCATATCGCACTTAAAAACAAAATTAATGTCAAAGTGTGCACTTGTTACATCTCTTCCACATAGTCAAAAATCCAGTTTTTCAGAGAATGGAGAGAGAATAAACAAGAGATAAGGTCGCGAAATAACTGAATTTTCCTGCTCATCTTATCCACGTTGTACTGGAAACAAGTGTAGTTAGTTCCCCCAACTGAACTGGCTGTTCCGAGCTTCCCCAATGCTAAACCAGTTATGGGTAATTAGCTGTGTGAGTGGCTTCCCCTGTCGCCCTGAGAGTGCTGGCCCAGACACATAACCGCGTAGGTCTCGGTGTAAAACCAGGGAACTTTGGCGCTGCTAACGAGCCACAGTTTGCTCGAAGTTTAAAATATTATTGTAGGCCATTCTACAGGGGACAACAATTATGGCCCCTTTCCCCTTTCGCGTATTTATTTTTAAAATATGAACCGAATGTAATTTTCTTTCAAAAAAAAAAAAAGTTCAACAAGAAAAGTCTTATTATTAAAAAAAAAAAAAAATGTATTAAAAATCTGTATTTAATTTTTTTTTCGCATGAGAGTAGTATGGAGTTTCCTTTCAGTATTTACAATTTTTTGCTTATTACCATGTGGCATGCAATTGCCAACTGTCAATAAAGAATAATTTAACTGAACGTGTAGATTTCATGCGCACACTATGCCTGAGGATCGATGAAAAAATTATTTTCTGAGGTAGACCTTCAGCGCTTCTTGCCCTTGGCTAATATCTACAACTTGATTTTACAAAACTCTTTTCAGTTGTGTAAAAAACAACTTTTGAGAATTTTTACCAGTGCAATAAAATTTATACTGAACTATTTAACTCTGTTTGTGAAATTTAGAAGCTCTGAATACCAACATAAAGAAAGTGCCCAAAATAGACCGTGAAAGGCGCAAAATCGCCTCTATCGTGCTGACGCGCTGTACACGCCAAACTAGTACTCAAACTCAAAACAAGCTTAATATAATGTAAGTATTTCATGAGCTGGCAAAAGCCTTAGTTTTTGGTTGATGTGTTTGGCCGGGAGGAACCAGCAGGAAGTTTAGAAATACAAGCCAGAAGACATTAGCTGCTCAAATTAATGTATTTGAAAAGCCCCAGTTTCTTTGCCCAATTTGTTTTGTTTCGCACTTTTTTCCTGTGGAGAACATTATGATTGTTTCACTGTACGCAAGAATCCGACATGACATATGAGGTGATACTACTGGATAGGGCCAAATGTGGACGTGTAATATGAGTAAGCAAACAAGAGAGAAAATTCACACCCAAGATAATCAGGAATTATGCAAGCACGCACTCATATGATTTATGTGCGGGGCATGGGTTGCATTTATAACGATAACTGGGTTAGACCGTCTCCACCATACATACGTGCTTACTTGCAGGACGTGTTTGTAGGCAGAAGAAAAGACTTATTATATTTGTATCTTACATGGTAAACTACACATCTTTTGGCAAATCTTCAATTAAAAAATTTTCTGTTTTAGCACAATTTTTTTACTGCAGTGAGGCTTTTTTGCTATAGGATGATGTTATTGAATTTTACTGGGGGTTGGAGTGTGCGCGGAGAACTATTTTGAGAAAATGAGAAAATGAGAGAGAGAGAGAGGAGAGAGAAGAGAGAGAGAGAGAGGGGAAAGAGAGAGAGGGGAAAGAGAGAGAGAGAGAGAGAGAGAAAAAGAGAGAAAGAGAGAGAGAGAGAGAAAGAGAGAGAGAGAGAGACAGAGTCAAAGTGAGCAGGGAGATTCATTAATTTTTGCTGGACAAAAAAAAAAAAAATCGATCACAAAAAATAAATCTGCGACTTCTCCTGTCTGTTCCCCAAACACTGGAAATGCTAAAGTAGGCCACACACAGTACGTCCATTACATTGCTCCCACATTGTATGAAAGCAAGGTTCGCATTTGTTGCATCAGTTTACAGTTGGTATGTATTAAAACATAACAAATCTGAAACAAATCTAGAGCTAATGAACGAATATACCCCGGACACCCAGTTCTGTGGCTGGAAAACTTTATTTTTTTATTTTTATTTTCGCAAAGACGTCATTATATCACGGAAGCAAGAGATTTTGCCATCAGCCAGTACACCCCCTCCCCCATGCTCACTGCACTCCCCCCCCCACAGCCCTCAACAACGGGAGTAGTGGCTTCTGACACCAGGTTATAAAATTAGGCAAACACGGCATGCATTCTTTCTTATAATTATAATCGTTAATTCAACCCACCCGGGTATGGCGGATCCTTCGTTCTATACGCGTTAAAAATCTCCTTCACGGAATCATTTCTGAGTTTTTGGCGACCTTAGTTCTGGTTTGCTCTATCTCCATTTTCTGAAAAAAAAAATACAACCCTGGAGATCTTCTAGTATGTAGAAGAGGTATATAAAATATATATATAACAAATGCACACTTTGACACTTTTAAAATGCGTTGCGGCACTTACCAAGCTGTTTCACAGTTCCGATTTATTCTGATTTCTTATCATAATACTAGAGCCGCAAACGTTTCTCAGTTGTGCAAAATGTGGAGTGTAACAGACAAGAACTGAGATCGCGAGCTGCGTGCTGTATATTAAGGACGCAGTAACACAAACACAACAACGAAACAAATAAAATTATGCTCGCCCAGCGCGCGCACACACACAGTACACTATTGTGCTCTTTCTTTTTCAAGTTTTTTGGAGAACTTCCTGTCTCTCCTATTCTTATGGTGCAAAACCTGTTATATGTGATCTTGATCGATGATAGAAAGCATGTTGATAATTTTCAAGAAATTAATTTGGGACAATAATTAATCCTTGAGTCTGCCCTCCCCCAAAACCCATGCCCACATTTTTAGGTGATACAAATGAAGTTTGGGTGAACTCACTGTTTCTTTTGTGATCACATAAGCAACTCGGACTGGCAAACCTGGAAGGGAAAACAGTACAGGTCATCCGCTCTGTAGGAAATCTTTGATTTATGTCCATATGACCCCTTCTTCTGCCTTTTCCTTCGGTTTATGCATTTTCTGTACCCTATTTTTTGTTTTGGTCATTATTTATCTCGCAAATATTTCATCTCCACCATTCACTTTCTATTTCTCTTATATTTTTCTCTACCTTTGCAGGACATCTTCGTTTACCGTTTACCCATATATTATTTTCATTTGTTTATATCGATACTATTTCAATACACCTTCACCCGTGTTCAGACTGATCTTGCCCAGTCTCTAAAGAAAAAAACAACAACAACAAACGCACATGAAACAAGAACAAGAAAATTAAGTTCTGAAATATTAATTAATTTTACTATACAATTTATCTGCCTAATAGTTTTTTGTTTGTATTTATTTTGTAAAGTCAGCCCCATTATCAAATTCTGAAGCAGTCACGGAATTCAAAGTCCTTTCAACTTTTAACTTATGAGAAATTTCAGCTATTTAGCCGCAATAGTTTTGAAAAACGACAAAATTTCTATTCTTGACTAACGATTACGAAATAACGGTGAAGTATAGCCCGACTGAACAATCATACATTTTGATGTACTGTGTTTTATTCATCCTTATCTTATTTCTTCATTGTAATACAAACCACGATTAATCTTTAACATAGTTTCCCGTATCACCCCTATCCCTACAAAAACCGTCTTTCTCCCCCCCCCCCCCAACCCCCTCCTCTCCATAAAAGAGGAGATAAAAATATTGTCTCCAGGCCAAGATTAGGTTGTCATACAACACGGGTTTCCAGTAAATTTTGGATGTGAAGAATGGTTTATGATGTTGCTATTGGAATGTGTTTTCTTGAAGCTCGCATAATAACGAACAGTTACGGTAGGCCTATAGCCATGAGCACTGGTACACGTCGTCGTTTTTCGGCTGCTGGAAACTCATTACAACTAAACTCAAAAGCTGTAGTTAGGGGACCGTAGTGGTTTACATAGAAAGCTATAACTGTGCTGTCATGTGAATATAAGCCAGTATTTTCTCTGTTTAGCTTTGTAATTAAAGGACTTGAATTTTAGTTTTAACGCAGTTCCAACAGCCGAACGACGACATTAAAAACCATCAGTGCGTATATCACCAAAAAGAAGATAACATGGGACCTGTCTTATAACAAAAGAGAAAAAAATGTTAATATTATATAACACTTTTCTTTATCATGATGTTTGTAGAGCTCAATATCTCCCGTAACCTCCATAAGATTTGGTCGTTCGTAAATAACACTGGCGTTTATAACAATATCTGAATTCGACATTGCAGATGTCCTTAAGAAAATATGTAAAAAACTTCTTTACGGATACTATCACAGTTGTACTGAACATAGCTTTCTTTTATTTTATCTGCTTCCATTTGTGATAACATTTTTCGTTCATGTACAGATGCAATTTTTGAGGTCAAACATTGTAAACCACGCAGCGTCTGGCGACCATGCCAACACATCGACCGCATTTGGAGTATGAGAGGGGATATGGCGAAATCGGGCTTAAGGTGAAATTTTTTTATACCTCTTTAAAAAATAAAAATAAATTATTTCTATCACGATTTCAAGCAAAATAATTACAGTGAATGCAGAAAATGGTTAATCTTTCATATTATAAGCAAATCTCAAATCCCATAGAAAGGTTTTCCCTCCTTTGGAGGGGTTTTCACACGGATTCGATCTGTCACCCCAAGCCCAATTTCACCAGATCCACTCCCGCGTGAGCTACTTAGTGGGCAGAAAAACATCAAAATCTAACTCATCTGAAGAGAATAATGGAAAGCGGATCGGTAAGCAGGGGAAACTTTAAGCAAAAAGAAGACACCGGTCAAGTTTTGTTTTGTATTTAAAGTATATCCAGTCAGTGTACAAACGTATTGATAAAGTCATTGATTGCAGACAAACAAAACAAACAACCAAACAAATGAACAGACTAAAAGAAAGGGACCTTAGTTCTTGTTTGTTCCAACTCTACTGTTTCAGTTTGTACTACTGAGAAATTCGACGTTAAACGTTTGTAGCTTTAATATTATGATAAACAGTTATAATAAATCGGAACTGGGAAACAGCTTAATAGGTGCCAAAACGTAGTTTGAAACAGTTAGTGTCAAAGTGTGCATTTGTTATACTTCTTCTACATCCTGGAAAAACAGTTTTTCAGAAAGATGGAACTAAGGTCGCGAGAAGTCACAAAATAGTTCCGTAAATTAGCGTAAGTGTGGTTTTAATAAGCTTCCAGATAAACATCTTTGGTTCTGTCAACTCGCAGACAAGTTAATTTTGAGTCTACAACTGCCGACATTTTAGCTACTGTTTTATTGCTGAGATATGCCAAGAATGCTTGCACACCATTAACTCTGCACTCAGAAACTTGCTGGCCACAGAAGCCCGGGTCAGTCTAACTTGTTTTGGCAAACTCTATCACGCTAGAGCAGGCCAGATAGGAGAGAAGGGGGGGGGGGGATGTTGGGGAAAAAAAAAAGACAAACTTATGAATTATCTTCCTTCCCCATGGCAAGCAGTTATCTTTCCCTGCCGCCCACCGTGTAGAGGGCGCATAAACGCCATGTTGATAGCCAATCAAAAGCGCTTGGCACTCCGAAATGGCGTTTAGCAAATTCGTAACTTTCTGTTGTCATTTTTGCTTGACGAAGATTGAAAAACGCGAACTCGCTATTCCGTGCAACATTTCCAATATCCCGGCTTGCCCTTGAATTAGACTCATTACCCTCAACATAAAACTTTGCGTGTACCGGAGCGCTGGGTCATAATATAGAAAAAGTGGAACTGGCTAAAGGCAAGGGAAACCGGGAAAAAATGTTTAGGAGACAATCAGCTTGTGGTTATTGGCGTGCGGAAAAATAAAGATTGGAAAAAAACGGAACCAAACCAAAACAAAACAAAACAAAAGTTGTACTTTTGAATTATTTATTTATGGTGAAAATATGCCAAACATTTTTTTTTTTTAAAATAGAGCCGAGGGGGCCGTAAACATTTGGAAAGGGGATTTTTGGAAAGAGTGTTACTAATGCTTATTAAAAAATAAATAACTAAACATCACATACACGTGCGCGTGCACACGCACAAACAATATGGCAAACACACACACACGGCTTATCACAGGAATCCAGATTCAAGAAAATGTTTAGGAATAACAGAAATATCATGTCACTGCAACCCTTGAATGGTATACAACACGCGTAAATACACATACGCAAGCGTACACACCAACTGATATAAATAATATTATAAAATACATGTATCAGATTTTACCAAAGTATAACAAAAGAAACAACCACAACTCAGTAACAAATAAAATCGGATTTTTATTGCTTCCGGGAGACGCCGGTTACCAGATACATGTACTGTATCTTAGACCTAGCCTGGGAATGTCCCTGTCGGTTACAGAACGTACCCAACCGGTATCATTCAGACGCTGGCCTATCCAAGGGCTTTAGAAAATACACGGTTCTATCCAGAATTATATCTGAGCTTTGTGCCCTAGACAAGCTACTTAGAGCTCACTCTGATCCTACGGGCCCCGTTCAAAGCTTGTTTGTGGTAGGGGAGAACGAGGGTGGGGGTGGGCGGGGGTAGGGGATGAGAATCCTGTAGTGTTTTCAAGTTTAGATGACTAGATTCGTCATTATTATAACAAATTCTATGTAATAATGATCCCATTTTATTTATTTATTTATTCATTTTTTAAAAATTTAGTTAGAAATGGATTGACTCAATAACTGCATGTATCATGGATTTGGTGTACCCAAATAACTTTGTCTTGGCTCTGATTCAATTCAGTTTGACCTCATTCTGTCCGCTTCCGTTTTCCCCCAAGACTCCAGAAAATTAAAAGAATATAATATATTACTATGTATGTAACTAGTCTCATGTTACCCGGAAACCATAAATTCAGAAACAAAAAAGACCTGATATAAAGAGGAAAAAATGCCCTTCCACCCCTTCCCCCAAGAGTTAAGGAGTTTGAGGTATTGACGAATCATATTACGACGGAATTTAACTCATATACAACACCCAGTTATCTGTGCAGATTGTAGCAATTTTCGACAGATTCACTTAGTTTCAGAGCCCCCTGAAAGAATTGCATTGCTGGCGAACTGTTTACGTGCATGTTCTCCACTGTCGCGTCAAAGCGTAATGATTTTAATTTTCTGTTCAATGAAGTTTCTTTTTGGGGGGGGGGGGGGGCTAATGATTAAATAAAAAAAAAAAGAATACTAAAATAGACAATAAATAATAAAAAGATAAATAAATAGATAGAAAAATAGATAAATAAATAATAAATAGATAAATAAATAATAAATAAATAAATAAAATAAAATAATAAATAAATAAATAAATAAATAAATAAATAAATAAATAAATGATGCGGGGGCAAATAAACAATTACCTACAACAAAAAGCACGCCACAACTGCACGTACATTCTCTCGCTGACAGTCACTTGCACACGAACAAACACACACAAGATGATATCTCACACATATACACACACACACCCACACACAAACTATCTGGCACGCATACCCGGGATGGCGGCACATACAGGGCCGTAACTAGCCAAGCGGGGGCCCCCCCGCAAACTTTCTTATCGGGGCCCCCCTTCCGCAGACTAAGCATAGGCCTACCCACCCAACACATGTACATGTATTCGCTTATACTGTAGCACCGGAGCTGAGGACGTGTGGCCCAAACAGCCAAATATAGTGGCGTATGGTACGCAGGGAACGTTGGGCGCGTCACGTGGATTTTTTATTCCTAATAATCTAGTGGATAAAACAATATTTACCACCACCACACCATCACCACCACCACTACCACTACCACCACCACCACCACCGCCGCCACTAACAACAACAACAACAACTATCCTCAAACAAAAAACAAGAAAATAAAAGTAAATTAAAATGAACACAACTGCAACTACATAACAAAAGAATCCAAGCATCAATAACCATGCAAGCAACTGAAACTAAAAATAAAAACCAGTAAAATGAACAGAAGCAAAATAAAAAATAAAATAATGCTTACCTTAAACCATCGGTGCTTTCCTTGCTTTCATGGCCGCGAAATCGTTGATTACTTGCTCGTAGTCTAGTTTTCTTACTCTCTCTGCTTCAATGCTGAGCAGTGCCAAACCTTGCAAGCGTTCCTGGCTCATGGATGTTCTCATATAGTTTTTTATAATCTTCAGCTTACTGAATGACCTCTCCGCGGATGCAACAGTCACAGGGATTGTCATGAAGATGCGCAGGAAAACGCAGATGTTGGGAAAGCTAGGAGCAACCTCTTTATAATCTACTAGCAGGCAGGTTGCGAGCTGTCGCACAGAAGACAATCCTGTTAGTTTATCACCCATAGAGGTCTTCATCATAACCAGCTCTGTAGCTAGTGCCTTAGACAGGTCTTCAGGGTACGCTTCAACAAGCCTGTCAACTTCAGTATTGATATCAACTTCTTGTAAAGTGAGAAGCGATGGTGGGTTCACGACTTTGAATAGCGAGGTGATTTTCTTTGTTCCTGTGAAGCGAGACTCCAACTGCAGGATCATAGTATCCAAAATGCCATAGAACACTTTTTCTTTGAAGATTCTCTCCGGGTCGATATCATCATCAAACTTTACTGCTGCCTTTCTCTTCTGTTTGAATGTTGTGGGTATGGACCATCGTCGAGCAGTGTCTTCACTCCTCGCCAGAAATGACTCAAATCCTGTCGATGTTGCTTCAGTTTGGACAACACAGCATCCAGCTCACACACAGCTTTTGATAAGTCAAGATCTTTGGCTTGAAGCAGCTTTGATGCTACATTGATGTCGGACAAAACGTCACTGAGCACTGTGAGAATCACAATGAAGTCAAAATTTTCCATCTTGTTCCTCAGTGATATAGCTTCATCAATCGTGTCCTTGTTTGTATTCTGGAGAGCAATCTTGCTGAGAGCTTTTAAAACATCTGGAAATCTTAGTCTCACAGCAGTTAAAGAGGTGACTCTTCCAGACCAGCGTGTAGGGTTTAACGTTTTCAGTGTACTTTCCGACTCAGAAGTGATTTCAGCGAGAATGTCCCACCTGTTGATGCTGTGGCCGAAGAATACGTACAGCTGCTGAATGATATCGAAAAAAATCCTGACTTCTACAATTCCTTTCACTGCGTCGTTGACAACTAAATTCAGGTTATGCGCTGCACAATGCACGTAAAATGCGTTTGCTTGAGAGTCAATAATCCTCTTTTGAAGACCTTGGCATGACCCGGACATGTTCGCAGCCCCGTCATAGCCCTGTCCTCTGCAGTGTTTTAAATTAATTGAATGCTCCTTTAGGAACGACAGTAGTGCTGTTTGTAGGCCGTCCGATGTCTGGTCGTGGATATGATAGAAATTGATAAAAGCTTCATGAACTTAAACACTGTCCTCCACTAATACATATCGAAAAATTAAGCTCAATTGGTCTTTTTTCGAACTGTCCTGGGTGGTGTCCATGATGATGGAATAAAATCTGGCACTTTTCAATTCATTTAAAATGTCTAATCTCACTCTTGATGCTAAAATACCAATAAGTTCATTCTGAATAAGTGGACTTAAATAGTTAGTAGACCCTTTCTTTTTGCCATCTAGGATATTCATAGAAACATCAAACTTGGCCAACAGTTCCACCTGTGAAAGAAAGTTCCCATTTGAAATAGCACCAAGTTGATCAGTCGTTCCTCTCAGGGCGATGTTATTTCTAGCTATTGTCAAAATAATTTCAACAAGTCTTCTCAAAATCTCTCTCCAGAATCTAGTCACATCAGATAAACTTGCATCGATCTTGTGATCGACTGTTTTGTGTTGTTTCCAATGGTTTCCAACTATGCAGGCTTGAATGTGGGCTCCTGATAGTGCATGCTCTTTGACCTTTTTAGACAAACCTTGCCAATCCCGAGTGTCGAACTTTCGGTGGTCGGGGGAAAAAAGCCAACAGAAATGGCAGTAAGCTACATCTTGTATTTGTGAATAGCAAAGCCATGTATTAGAAGAATGTGAGAACTGTGTAGAATCTTCACTATAGAAATAAGAAGAAAAGCTTCTATTTTGTGTATTCCTTGGAAATGGCCCTTTCGGGCGACAAAGTCCATGTTGAACGATGAAATGTTTCATATCATCGGTTAGATCATCGGCAAAATGACCCTTGTCAGTTGGGTAGTCCAATGTTAATAGATCTATTTCTGGTACAAGTAGTTCTACACTACCTTCTTTCGTGTGACCTGAAAAAAAGGTGAGATAAAGAAAGAAACAGTGACTTATATCACTAGATATAGATATAGATAGATCTAGTTTTCTAATTCATACTTTGTTGTGATATACGTTACATTTACGTTACGATTGGAAAGACAATAACTTTAAAAAATGAAAACACAACAAAACAATAACAATAACAACAACAGCAGCAATAGCAACAACACCGGCACTACTAGATCTCGTGCTCGTAATTTGCTGGGCTGGAAGATCACAGTGTTTTCAGAGAATTCTAAATATAGATCTAGATCTATACCAAAATTTTTGCCGTCTCTTTGCTGGCAACTCAATAATTACATGCACTAGAATTTAAGTCAAGAGAAAGCTAGATACATGTATAGATTTAGATCTAGACGTCTAGATATATCTAGAATCTAGATCTAATCTTGATCTAGATCGAGATCTTGGCTACTTACCAGTGGATTTTGATTCCTCTTGTTGCATGCTTGGTCCAGGTTCTAAAGTTGGACTTTGATCTGACACTGGCCTGGGGTTGATACAATCACTGGCATTACCAAGCTCATCCATTTTTGGGGGTTGCTTAAAAAAGGCATCTATTTTCGGAATTTTTTTCATTCCCTCTTCATTTTGTTTCGCTAATTTTTCGCTTTTGAGCACCCGAGGGATATTCCCGTCGGTTCATCTTGATCGTCTTGACCAAAACAAAAAAAAGCAAGTTTTTTTGCACTCAAAGGCCGAGAGCCATTTATTACGAGTGCCTTAACCATAATTATAATTTGATCGGAAAACCAGGTTAAGGGGCCCCCGGCAACCATGAGTCAGTTAAGTAAGGGGCCTCCGACAACTACGATTTTGTTGAGGGGCCCCCAACAGCTACGATTTTGTTGAGGGGGCCCCGACAGTTATTAACACTCTTGTCTCTAAATTGCCTTTTTCTGCTTTGCTGAAATTGCTGGGGCCCCCAGATAATTCCAGACTCTCTCTCTCTCTCTCTCTTCTCTTTTTCTTCTTTTTCCCTCTTTTTTTCTTTTTTCTTCTTCCTTTTTTCTCCCTCTTTTTTCTTCCGTCCGGGGGCCCCCTACCCTCGGGGGCCCCCCCGCATTGCGGGGGCTGCGGGGCCCTAGTTACGGCCCTGGGCACATACCTGCCTCAATGAAAAGAACGATCGGCATCTGACCTGGTAGCACAGGCAGCTTGACCGGAAACAATGTGCGTTACACAAGATAACTTCAGGGGAAATCTTTACAACTTACATTGTGTAATTTATGTGGGATATAAATGGAAATCAATATGAAGTTAACTTTAGAGGGAAACAGCATTTTTATTTCCGTACAAAATGCAATGGCTTTCATCATTTGGGGGAGGCAAATAGCGACCGTAGTTCTTATTTGTTCCAACTCCACTTTCTGCACAACTGAGAAATTCGACTTTAAATGTTTACGGCTTTAGTATTACGATAAGGAGTTAGAATAAATCGGAACTTTGCAAAGCTTGATAAGTGCCGCAATGCATTTTAAACAAGAGTCAAAGTGTGCATTTGTTACATCCCCTCAACGCACTAAAAGATCTCCAGTTTTTCAGAAAACGGAGACAGAACAAAGAAGAACTAAGGTCGCGAATATTGTGCTTCCAGCTACAGAAACATTGGAACATCGTCAGAAATTGCTTGTACATCATTACATTATATAGGAGTAGGAGCAGATCTCACCACGCTACAAGCCGCCAGGTTGAACAGAAAATAAAGCTACAGTTGATATATTGGAAGATACAATTATTTTTCTCATTTCCAGCTGTCCCTCCCTGGACGTCGGGTGTGGTCCAGCGCGTGGTCATCTTAGTCCAGACACAACGTCCAAGACTTCCCACCTCCCGTGGAGGTTTCTGGGCGTCCACATGCCGATGACAGACTCGCTGATGTTTATAATCTGCAACGTGCAGTTGCCCGGGGACGCGGACAAGGATTGTATTCTATCTTCCACCTCCCTCCCCTCCCCTTTCCGGACATCCAGTCTAGCTAGCCATCCGCCCACTCCTTCGTTCTCCTTCAGAAACTGTTACACCCGGACGGTGGTCAGATGTTGTGTCCATCTGCCCTGTCATGACGTGTCAAAGGGGCGGAAATCTCCAGAGCCGTCAGTACATTGACACTTCATTGTGTACATAGTTTTGGTGACACCCATAAACAGCTTTGACAGTCTGTATTTGAGGGGGTGTGTGCGAATGTCAAACAACCAAATTAATGCCGACATGACAAATTAGTTTGAGCGAAGATCTAGAGATATAAACATTCACACACGCACACCATTCTGTCGTTGTGCGATTACTGTACATTTTCTTTTCACTGGACTCTCAGATAATTCCATTCCTGTTCTTGTTGGTTCCAACTCCACTTTTTGCACAACTGAGAAATTCGACCGTAAATGTTTTGTTTGCGGCTCAGCTTTAGTATTCTGATAAGGGGCTACAAAAAAAAATAAAAAAAATGTGAACCCAGCTCGATAGTGTCACGATGCATTATCAACAAGTGTCAGAGTGTGCATGTTATACCTTTTCTACATACTTAAGGGTGTCCAGTATTTCAGAAAATGGAGATAGAACAAACAAGAACTAGGATCACAGTATCCAACCTACACAAGATGGACCAGACGGTCGAGTTACCGTGGTCATATTTTTAGCCGAACTACTTGGGTGATATTTGTCCACTTCCAATGACAGTGATTCACTTTAGAATGAAACAAACCCTATATGATTTTATGTAAATTTAATTCTTAATTCCTCTTTTTAACCTAATTACACATGATGATTTTGTCTTGAAAAATATCCAGGGTTTTTGGCACAAAATTCCGGTCTCGGTGATCACGAAAGTCCAGGGCAGAAAGGAGTTGAATTTTTAGATACTGCAGAATTTCTTAAACAACAGCCACAATAATATTCATTCTCTCTTTATTTTAACACTAAACTCCAAAGTAATATTTCTCATAAAGAAAAAATGGACATGGTCAATTATTCACTAGGAAGACAACCTTGCAAGTGGCTAGGATCTTTATCTCGATCTTCATGCTCCAAACCATGGCGATAATGTTGGTTGATGATGATGATGTCGATGCTGTTCGTCCATCGTTCTCGATGATGACCATGTCTTCATCTTCTATTGGTTGGCGGAGTGTCGTCTTTGGAGGCTGATAAGTCCAATCTGGGCAGGGAACTGTCTGCCACTATTGCACATTTCAGGCTCCTGTGTGGTTGGGAAGAAAAGAGTTTATGAAATCAAGACAGAATCATCATTAATTTTGCAGCTGGACATTCTTGTACATGACGTACAATTATTATATTTCGACACAAAAATCGTGTCCGGTTCTCATTGGTTTACGGCCTTAAACGATTGGCCAACGTAACTTGATCTGTTGATGAACTTTTGACATTGTCTACCAAGTTGTTAAACTGGAATGGACTGTATATCCATAAACTAGAAATAAGTCTGGAAAGTATTTAATACATACATTTTGCGATATATTTCTTAATTCCATTATTATTATTTGCGTTGTAATCGCCTTTCTGCGAAATTATGCAAGCACTAAAACAAGGTGGTCTAGGGGCAAGGTGCTCGCCTCTCATGCCAAGGGTCCCGGGTTCTAAACCCGGCCGGTGCAGGCATGTTGGAAGTTTGGGATTTTTCTCATATTTTCATGTCCCTGATCCTATTGAGGGGTAGGATCGAGTACCTAGTCTTCTCGGATAAGGACAAAAAAATTCGGAGGGCCCGTGTGCACGTTGCGCACGTTAAAGATACCTTGGCAGTTGGAAATCGTAAAGAGCAGGCCGAACAGGCCGCTCCCCGGGCAAAATTAAATAAAATTCATCCCTACCACCCACTCTCCCTCATCCCCCCCCCACCACCAAAAAAAAAAAAACGCCGACCGGCGCTGCACTGTGGCGACGGCGTGCCTGCTCCAGTTGTAACTGTGGTGCAATGGCACAAAGGCAAATTTCCCAAATGGCATTAAAAGAGTTATACAAATACAAATACAAATTTAGGGCCAGACTGGAAAATACATCTTCCACGAAAAGCTAAGAAACAAACACAAAATAAAGCTCTATGACAGAAAACCCATGAAGGAAAGCACTGAATTGAAATATAAATATTGAACACCCACTGGATAGAATACCTTACGTGGGCATCAGTATCTTTAGCCGAGGTAGTCATACTGCCACGATGACCAAAAAAAAAAATTCATTTTTTTATCTGTTCTGTGTGGGTGTCTTCCCCCCCCCCCCCCCAATCCAATCCTCCACACACGCTCTCGTTACTAAATATTTGTGATAGCTTTGGTCTGGCAAACATCGTCGGTCAGTGAGAAGTCGAGTCACGTGATTACACGTGCACCCACCTGGCCGAGTGCGCATGTCAAGTCTCATTAACCCTCATCGTCCTACGGCATCTTCCACATTCCACATTCCGAATACAGCGGGGAGGAGGGGGGGGGGGGTCCTCAAGGTCGGGTCACCGCCACCACGATCGCTTGAAACTGATGGTTTTTAACGAAATGACATTAGTCTGGAACGGGTTAATCAGTTTTACTTGGTGCGATCTCTGCATACAGATCTTTGACCATCATCAGCTCTGACCTTGGTGATACCTTACGGCCAGTTTTAGAGGTTTGAGTGTATGTTATTTCCTTAATCTCACTGAAGTTAATGAGTAATCAAAGGAGCCATGGAAAGAACAAAAAACCAACTAACTAAATGATCGGAACTGAATTTGTACGTCAAACTATTCAATCGTACACAGAACTTTGCAACTATGCGACATACTCCACAAAATCTTTGCCTGACCACGCATTCATGCTGTGCAGATTCCATTGTTCATGATGAAGTGAGCAATGAACAGAACAAATGTGAGTGGATTTGGCAAAATCGGGAGCTTGAGATACAATTTTTATACTTCTTTAAAAAAATCGAAATAAAATATTTCTAAGGCAATTTTACGCAAAACATTTTAATTGAGTGTAGAAAAATGGTCAATCTTTCATTTTATAAGCCAATCTCAATTTCCATTGCAGGTTCCTGCAGCCATTTTTTTCTTGTATGGCGAAGGGGAGTTCTCAGGAATTTGGTATTTCACTATAAGCGCGATTTCCCCAGATCCGCTCACAAATTTCTACAGGACAGCCAGTGATTTTCCCTTGGGCCTATTGGAACATGTGCAATGAACAAACGATTTTCTGACTCAAATATTTTGATTATGTGTTTTGGCTTCTCAGCCTGCAAGGAACCACAGCCAGAGATAATTATGCAAACTTTAAATAAAGCACTCCCCCCCCCCCCCCCCCCCCGAAATGGGGACGGTGTTGATGATTTTGAAATGTGTTGAGGGAACAAGATGTTTCACAATTTATTTGGGTTTCCTAAGAGTGAATGGCGGTGGTATTTACATAGTATGATAGTTGTTTACATTTATGTTTTCCTTTTCCTTTCAGGATGGAGAGAGTGAAGCAAGTAGTCAAGGTTCGAGTCCATGTCCAGATAAGAAGCCAAAGGGAAGAACTGGTTGGCCGCAGCATGTGTGGGCAGCGGAGCTGAAGTAACCCTGAAGACAGGGTCCGCAGGAATAACTGAAGAGACGGACATTAGTTCGTTTGCGACTGTGGTCGGTTTCAGGGACAAAACAATTTCAAGTTTAGAAGATCTTCAATCACATTCATGCGTTGTTACCTTTGTGATGATTACGTCTGTGCGTGTACGTTACTCTGGTGTTGAACTCAGTCATCAATATGATTAGATAAACTCACGACTACACGATGTCTTCCAGACATGAGTATGATGTAGCACTGAGGTGTGTGGGCTACTGTAAGACCTGAAATCTCAATTAGTCGGTTGACATCCAGGTTTGGTGTACTCATTGTTCTACTTGGAATGAAACAGATTTCATCTGCCATGCATCCTCTACTTCCTATGGCCATGCACGTTTTATGTTCCCCAAACTTCAAAGAAGTACAATAAACATTTCTTGATCATCGCTGATATCTGGAGTGGTGGCTGGGGGTTTCAGTCTAAGCACGGAGGGGGGAGAGAGAGAGAGAGAGAGAGAGAGAGAGAGAGAGAGAGAGAGAGAGAGAGAGAGAGAGGGGGGGGGGAGAGAGAGGGAGGGAGGGAGGGGGGCGTCACTCTTTATTTTAAATGAAACGTTTTGTTGTGTTTGAGACATGCAAAATCTCTGATGATAATGTTTAATTACTAATACTATTATTATTGTTATTATTGTGTCTAGATGAGATACCCGGCATTATCCGGGATAAACCTGTAAACCCATCGTTCTATCTCTCCCTCTTTTTTTTTGGTCCACAAACCTTCCATTATTCTACGGTCTTACCACAGATTTCATTCACAGCAGAGCACTGTGCACCCAGTCCTTGTACAGGGAAACTGCGCGCGCATAACTGAATGTATTGAAGCCGTTTCCGGCCTGGTGGACTTGCTACATGGAGCCAAAACAAAGATCATAGTATTTTACATTTTTACAACTTTCTTTTGAAAAATGTCCGAAACTTGAATCAACACAATCGATCGATACAAAAGCGATTTGGGCTGGATTAGCTGACAGGTGCCAAATTAATTTTATAATTTTTGAAACTGTCATTTAGACTGTAGTGTCGGGCAAAAAAAAAAAAAAAGAAAAGGCCAAAATTGCACCACAATGAATTACACCCGCCACTATTTTTCTGTAATAAGATTATTATGATTATTTGTGCCTGCCCATAAATGGAAAGATAAGCATTTGAACCAGAAGAAATGAAGTTGCCTATAATCATTTGTTTTGTTCTTCTCTTTTCTATTGAAAGTAAGAGCTTTACGTAATACGGCATCAAATCATATCAGTTCTTCATAAAATGTTGTTTTCCCCATGGGTCATACATAAACCGTACTGTTTCAACAGTATCCCTTCGTTTTTGCTTTTTGCTTTTTTTTCCCCCCGAAGGAATGCGGATGAAACTGATTGTCGTGTTCAACGAAATGTGGGGACAGATTTATCACAAAACATAGTAAGTTAATGTCTCATCATTCATTCCGTCTATTGAAGTAAGAGCCGGATTTGTTATGGTGCACCGCAGGCCCCGAAGAGGTGGGTTACAGGTTCTGGGGGACTCTGTGAGGTTTATGGAAGTTGTTTGCTGGTTTTTTTTCTTTTTTTAAAAGGAGCGGGGTCGGAGATGCAGTGAGATCCCTTCAAGTCGGGAACTTTTGGCGCACACCTTTTGGAGAGACAGATCAGGGGGGGGGGTGGGGGGGCATATCATACTGAGCCCGGGACGTCACAGCCACTTGCTGCCAGCAAATATACACCCAGGAAATATAGCAGAAGCAGTGTATGTCTGACCGGACTCAGCATGATAGGGCCCTCCCGGATTTACTAAGAAAATTAATATATAGAGGAAATTATGGTGTGCACGTTTTGTCTGCCAGCAGCCGACTGTGCAGTTCCGGGCTTAGATCTTTATAGGACGCCCCTTAACCTCGAGTGTGCCTCGCACAGATGTGACACGCTATACTTTGGTCTGTTCATCGTAGAAATTACAAATCTTAAATGGTTTTTCAAGGTGCGTCCAGCTCAGTCACAACCCCAGTAAATGCGCACTGTGACCTATTTGCCGGTAAATCTCTGCCTACCTAAGAAAAAACAACAACACAACAGTGTCACTTGTGACAAATTTCAACACGAAAGTGATGGTCTCTCATCGTCAGTTTCACCTGGGACATGATATTTTGTACAGAAGGAGAAAATTAATTAAAGCCTTTGATTAATTTCCAGCAAATCAAACCTGGATTGAAATCGTGTTTTATAAATAATTATTCCATTAGAATTTCTACTTTTTACTGTGGGTGAAGACCTCTACAAAATGTTACGGTATATATTTCGTCTTCTGTTCATGACGATAAAACAACAGTATTACAGTACAACCAAAGAATGTATTATAGACTTGGTACTTTCGAATGTGGTGTTTGTTTTATTGCATAGACTTGATGTCCAGCGCTCGCCAAGACACCCATGCCCACACCCACCTACCAACTCATGCCCATGCACCTCCTACATATACACTGTCTCCAAGTGTGTAGAATGTTGACTCCACTGAGGAAATGTTTCTAAGTGTTTTAAAAAGAATTATTTCAGAGTGTTTGTTTATAAATGACTGTTTTGTGTAGTTTACCAGGGACTTTATTTCTTCACGTCAGCATCATCATCATCAACAATAACAGATGAACAAACAAAAACAACACCAATAATTATGACAACGACATCAACAATAACAAACATTATCGAGTATCACACTACCACTACTACTTCTACTACAAAAAAAAAAAAAAAGTTGTTCCCTGCCTCCTATCGCGGGTGTTATGTTATGTGTTGTCTGCAGATCTATATAGACCGCATATACACATAATTACATGTATTGTTATTTGTTTACCTCTAAAATATTTTACATTGTCATCTTTGTCATTATTTATCATTTCGTACCTTTTCACCATTGTTTCTGGTCACACCGAGATGCTTAGATAGAATATAATGAGGTGAATACAGGTTTAAAAAAAAGGCATATTAAAATTCAGTAATATTTATTACTGTGTTAATTATTTGAATTCCCAAATGGCGGTTTAAGTATCTACACACCTCTTCTACTTGAAGCACAGAAAAAAAGTTCATGTATTTACATAAAAACCATTCCTGGTGTCCTGTCCTGTAGTCAAGTTAGGCTTTTAATTGATTAAATTCTCGAATTAAAAAAAAAAATGACTCGAAGAAAAAAGGCATAATGTTTCTCAATATTTTATCGCCCCAGAAAAACATAAAATTCCGTAGGGCTATTTTTCCAGTTCAGAATACAAGTAAAATCCCGTCGCTACCTACATCTCAATACGGGCCATTAAAATCTCAAATCTTTACAAATAATTAATTCGCACCCAAGACACGCCCTCCACAACCCACCACCACACCAAAAACAACAACAAAATCACATATACAAACTAATTTAACAAGGTATCTTTGACTTTATCATCTGTGGGTAAATCTGACAAGACCATGCTAAGGGTGAAATGTTCATAACGCTTTAAAAAAATAAAATATTTTAAAATCGATTTCTTGCAAAATATTTCAAACAAATGCAGAAAAAATGGCTAGGCTTTCAAATTATAAGCAATAACTTTCTAAGTTTTCACAGAAAATTATTCTCTCTTTGCACGTGTTCTCACAGGAATTTGGTCTTTCACCTTAAGGCCGACATCGTCAGATCCACTCACATTTTATTTGGTGTGTGTTGACTTCTCACGTTTCCCGCCTCTGTCCGTGGCCTTCGTAATCAAATCGTTATCACGAGGGCCATGGTCTGTCCAGCTCACTTTGTCTTGTACATGTAAAAAAAAAATCTTCTGAATTTTTTGTTCCTAACTCCTTCTCATTTTCATCCAATGATCTTGTTTAGTAATTTAATTTTTATTTTCACGGCCACCGATGAAATTGAACTATTGAAGCCTGTCGTGATTTCATGCTCGTTGTAGCTGACTGTGTGTTGTTGGTAGTTGAGTGACTGCATTGAATAAATTTGATGAAATAAAAAATTTCATTTGTTGAGCTGTGTCTCTTTCATTCAGAAAAGTTTATGTGCGGGTTCTTCATTGTTTTGTTCACTTGTTGATGATGTTTGTGGCTGTTTGTTATTACTGTTAATTTGTAAATAAAATCAGTTCACCCCTAGCAAAATGGGATGAAAAGTAACATTCTTTTCCTTGTTCTTTTTAGGCCGTGTCCTTCCACTATAGGATGTTGCACTCCGCCAAATACCAATTATCCCCACTCTTCTCTTGTTTCTCATCCATCCTGTCCATTCCCTATCCACCAGTCCCAACAATATTATCCCCCCATCATCTCTTGTTCTCTTTCCTTTTCTAGTGCAACGTCTTATCCATCCTACTATGTTCAAAAGGTAACATTACCCAACGTATCAATAAAGTTTGTAGTCACTGTATATCATCAGTCTTTTCAATAGAAGCATGTTTTCCAATGCAGTTCGGGAATAATAAATGTGGTTAAAAAAAATATATTTTATATGACAGTACAGAAAAGTAGAACATTATCCAGGCTTAATACTTTAAAAATAAAAAGTGTTATTTTCCTTTAACAAGAAAAAGGCTAAATGTGGGTGTCACAAATCCCAGACTGGGAGATGTAATAAGTATGACAGGACAACAATCACGAACAAACAAGTTTAACACTTAACAGAACAACCCATCAGACTCACACATTTATTAAACATAATTATACATATAATAGCGCAATTACATATATTATATTATTGAAATGACTGCCGTACAACGGCCTTATTCTCACACACACGCTCCCTCGGATCCACAATCCGGTAGTTACTCCTAAAGGCACTTCGGCCTCAGCCTCTCCCCTCAGGGTCTTAATAGTACATTAATAAGTTACTGGCACCGCAGTCTCTCAATATCCCCTTCCTACTGTCATACACCTTAACACTCCCCTAGCACCTCCGCAGGGCAATAACACATTATTATTTCCATAGCCATCAACATGGCAACAACATAGTATCAGTTCACTAGCCTATCAACATGGCAACAACATAGTATCAGTTCACTAGCCTATCAACATGGCAACAATATAGTCTCTCATTCACTCTCATATCTACGTCCCTGTCCGTGGCCTGACTGCCACGACTTTATGTGCCTCTACTGTCCTGCACTGACAGCCTCACTTCTGGCCTATGTGTGGCCTCCGGCCTTATGCTGGCCTATCCCCTGTGCTCATCGAGGTGGCTCTGCGGCCCGTCCCCGACACCTACAAGAATAACATTACATTGGTATAATACCCTACCATTTCTATTCGCTCCACCTCTCCTTACAATCCATGAAGCGTACACACACTAGTTCACCTTTCACTCACCACACATCTTACGGTAACACACCTCCATCGGAGTACACACTACTCACTCGCGCTACACATCCATGAACTCACTTTCATCTATCGCTCGTGGCGCACATTGCTATATCCAATATCAAGGACTTCCACATTCCTCACATATACTTATTTACATCATGGTAATAAACGAATATAATATAATACATCAATCATAATAATCAATCAACGTTCTACATACCAGTCATAACTGGAAAGACTCTCACTAGTCTTCTCGACTGCTTCCCCTTTATGTCCGCCCGATGGGCTTTTATTCACAGGTCCGATCCCTAGGACCTTCTAACTTGCAGTGATAGTAATACCGCGCTTTCGCCTCCTTCAGACCCCGCCCCACTACTACTCACAACAGCACGCTTAACTTGCTGTCTACTGTGAGTCCTTACTCTACACCCGCTCTGTAGCAATCCCCTTAATTGCACTCACTCCACTCGTGACAGTGGGATTTTTTGTTTTGTTTTTGAAAAACTGCACAGTGCAAACATCCAGGACGAAAAAACTGCGTGTAGTGATTTTAGATATTAATTTAACCGGAAAACGAAATTCAACAATGAACTAACTCTTTTGAAAAACAAACAACTGGTCTTTCCGCATATTAATATTCCTTATCTTATGATAACAATGCCTTCGTATATATTTATAAAGCAAGAAAAGAAAATGAATGGAGAAACATACCAATTACCAGCCTGACAACCCATAATGCAGCTGTTTACGTGAAAATAGGCGACTTTGGATAAAGGCACTGGCTGGTTGGTTGGGTCATTGATTGATTGGATGATAACAAAACTGACCTATTCAACAACTCACATAATGGATGAAAAAAATCGGAATAATTACGAATGTATCATTAAACAGTATGTTTTAAGAACAAACCGTAATCACAAACATGTACAGTAGTATGTAAAGAAATCCCAGTGAGCAACAATACTTAAAAAAAAAAAAAATAATGATCTTATTGCATTTTTCAGGCATCTTCGGACTACACGTATAATACTGACTGGCTGACCCGCTTACTCGGGGAATACCCATAGATGTGATTTTCGAAGCTGAGTTTAGATACCATAATTATATAAATTGAGGCACAGAATGAAATTTCCTGTCACACTTTTTGATTCTACTCGAAGAAAAATGCGTCGTTTTGGCTCAAAATGTCGGAACACTCGCTCTTTTCAACTCAGTTGTTGATCAAAATCAAAGAAATCATTAAAAATATAGCGAACTTCAAGACCTTTTAAAATATGCCCACATGCACCGGTACGTCTTTCATGGGTAATGTATATTTTGCAGAATTTAAGGCTAAGAGGTTAAAAGGCTTTTCATGATTGAAAGCCTTACTTCCTTTATAATATGATTTACCCTATTTCTACCACAACTTATGTATGCTTACCAGCTAGCCACACCCACTCCAACTACATGTACTTGTGAGGCCTACCTTCTGACACTAGATTCATATCCATGAGATACCGTAGTTCGCGTAAAAAAGGCAAAAGAACTGAATTGCATGTATTTAATTACACGTTTTCAGACAAATCCTCAGACTATTATACATGTACATGTACTTACTTAACTTTCACTATAATTTCTACCATAACCATATCTTACCAGCCAGCCACACCAACTCCAACTACTTGTGAGGCCTACCCTCTGACATTAGATTCATATCGCTGAGATACCGTAGTTCCCGTAAAAAAAAGGACACCTTGCAGCTGCCTAATGAACGATGAAAGCCCACAGAACAATCAGAACAGGCAGCCATTAACGACAACTCCAGGGGAAAAAAGGTTATCTTCCCTTTACCCTTGGGGATCTGTCTCCGGGCACACAGACCAGGTTAAGGTTGGATATGTTGTCACTCTCAGACCGGATGACACAGACTTAACGGCAGTTACGATGACTACAAAAGGTCAGAACTGTAAATGTCATGGCTTTTTTGTTGACTAAACACTCACTTTTCCCACCACCTCCATTCAGATGTATGTTTTCCTTTTGCGTTGCTTCAGTTTTTCGTTGTAGGATTTCTTTCCACCTTATTTTGATAATCCTGTTCACATGTCAACCTCCCCACATCATTTATCGCCCCATCCTTTCTATAAACAACAACAACAAACAAACGTGAAAACAAGGGGGAAAGGGTGGAGGTGGGAAGGGCTCAACCCTCACCTCTTCACATTCGCTTTTTGCCAGTGTCTTTTCCTCTGTGGAATATCTCAAAGGTTCTAAGTGGAAAAAGTTCCTAATTTTTGCCAATTCCTCTTTCAAACACACTTTAAAGAGCAAAAACATACATGTATCTTGGTAGCACCAGATTCTAGGCCAATAAAATAATGTTATCAGTTCAAACATTAAAACATCAACAAGAACAAAACAA